>JANAVB010005600.1:8935257-9214388 GCA_029216955.1 Iris pallida
AACCGCGGGCGGAGACCACAACAGCAGCGGCTGCAGATGCTCCAGTTCACGACGTGATTTCTCCTTCTTTACTCCGCCATTTTGCAAACCGCTTGTCAGGTACTTCGACAACCCTACCCTCTACACCCCACTTCAAATAGTTTAAATAAATTCGCTTTGTACGCGATGGAAATCGAGTTCCAAAACTGAGAAAAATCTCGATTTTTGGGTTTAGAAACTGTCCGAAACCCCCATATTTGAGATTAAATTTCGACCAGAATATGGCGGTATTTCAAAATCTGTTTGAACATATTTATAGATAACCTATAGGAGATCAAGGCCTTTCTTCTAGATTAATTTTTCGTTCACTATATGCAAAATTATTCAATTTCAAAGTTTGGAAAAAAACCAGTTTTTTAGAATAAAAAAACTTAGAAATCTACCAGACTCGACGTGCGTTTCGCCAATTCGGGCAACGTGGTCACGAACCAAAAGTAGCAGAAGGTGCGTATCGACTTCTCGGACGTGTGGGCTTTGACAGAATTCAAATTGGTCGCGTGTGCGCGACGAATTTGATGCATATCCGTCGAAATTTACCGTATCGGTCTTTGTGCAAATTTCTTAATTACTTTGTGCACGTTCATCAGATCGAGACAAAATCTGTGTCAACAGGACCATATCATTTTTTTGGTCTTGTATGCCAAATTTGGTCCGATTCTGAGACAGTTGATCGGATCGCTGTTTTGCGGGCCCCACGGTCCGATTCAACGGGCGATTTTGTGCACGGCCTGCCGGAGTCCAACTTTGGACATACGATTGGGTTAGTATCATCAAAACGAATCCGTAGACATATAGTTTGATAACTTTAGAGAGCATTGACCTTGGAACACTTTTTCGGTGCAAAGCGGGTCCAACGGCGGACATCGTTTTGGTCCAAAATTACCGTTTTGCCCCTGTGTCCAGAATTGGACTTAATGACAGGCAATCCTAGCTAATTTGACTATTCTAAGAATGTTGGTAATATTTATTTCAGTATCCGGAGACTTTTTGTATGTGTTGACTTTAGTGACTCATCTGATGTGGTTGTACTATCGGTTTCACCAGCTAAGGACCTCAGGCAAGTGCACTTTTCGATTGCTTTCGATTCATAGTAGTCTTTTTATTTCATGTTTATACATATGTCTTGCTGCTTGTTGACACGCTCGTCACACGGAGATTAGTATAATGGATTTATTATACATTCTTGACTGTCATTTTTATGATTACCATGCTTGCGACCTGATTCCATGAGTACTAGCTGGGCGGATAAATATCTTAGTAGACGTGTGAACTACCCCATACCCATCCCAATTTGTCCAATCTTGACTGATAGCAGCTACACACGACACATGCAGGGTGCCGTATTTACCCCTTAGCCGTTCACATATCGAAAAGGATATTTTAAATCACGTAGATAGTTGTATTTTATTTGATTCCTTGTTTTCTTCACCGCTTGCCATGATGTCAGTTACTTTCTAGTTTTTATCTCTCATATGTTATTTCCATGTCTTGTAATTCTATTGTGTTTTTGCATTGCCATCGGTTTGTGTACTTATTCTATTCCTGACTAGAAATCAATATTTTTCAGGTTAGCTGTGGCTTCTCTTGGCTTTGGGAGATACAGGTATACTTGCAGACAGAAACATAGAAATATATAGCAGTTGTATCATTTTCATTAATTGTGAGAACTTTGTATTTTTTTAAATATAAATGTTATAAATGTTGTAATAAATCTAGAAATGTGAATGAGCAATAATTGTTATATTTTGTGAATTTGAGCATCTTGGCCGGGACAACGTTCTACCGTCGACTCTGCGGAGTAGGCTGGCTTGGACACGTCTCGCATCCGAAAAAGCGGGTGCGGATCGTGACAAATTTTTATGGTAGCCCATGCAGGTCAGTTTTCGTAAAAGATTGCGAACTCGTAGTAGTACCTATGTCAGTCATACTACAGCACGCCTGCGATTAGGAAATACGCATTCACAACTTAGAGTTAAATTGATTTAAGAGAATGACGAGGACTAGGGGTCCCTTGTTCAAATTGACCGTTGGGTAGTTAAGGTTATCAGATAGACCATGCAATTTAGATAAAGAATTATTGAATTTAGATAGCTTGCCAGATCTCTATAGGTACACTATTAATTTGATATGACGTTATGATCCAATGTGGATATACTATTCACCTGGTAAGTTAGGTTTTCCTAGAATTAAGGCTCTAGTCTTGATAAATTGTTCAATTTTTTTTTCTCTGTTAGATAAAGACCTTATATCATAAGTTAGAATTACATATTTAAAATATTATTTTGCTATAAAGAATTAGTTTATAATTTCTGATTCTGTTATTCGTATACAAATCTCGAGGTAGACTTGATTCAAAGTTTTCCCTAAAACTATTTGAAACACATATGAAATAAAGATTATGATGTTCTTACTTCCCTTATCTTCAGTTATTTCCTCCTTAATAAATCTTTTCTTTAAGGATTGAGACTTATAGGCAGATGTTTATGCTTTCTATCATAGTCAACTAGTTTGAATCTCTAGCAGCTCCTTGAAGTTCTTAGGAAAATAGTTTGAGTAATTTTAACGACTGCGATGGCTAGACAGCAGCGCACTGTCGCCAATTATTTGAGAATGGAGAGTGTGGGTTCACTAAAGCCAGCAGTGTACTGGCGAGGCACAACCCATAGAATTGAAATCATTTTGAAGAATTGTAGTTTATAGAACATTGCTAAAACTATATCTTCGTTGACCTCTTTAGGCCCTTGTGTCAATATAAGGTAGAGTATCTGATAGTACATCACATTCGAATCACGAAACCGAGGGTTTACCACAGCCAGAGTATACGGGTGAGGCATAATTCTCGGTAAAATAACTTCAGATGTGATTACGAGTTTAGGATGCTATAGAGGATAGGAAAATGCCCAGTACATCCCATAGGATCCAAAGCCAATACTAGTGAAAGTTTTGTAAGTTCGATAGCATGTCTCCCAACTTAGCATTCCATGGTCCTTGTGATCTATTAACAAGGTAACCGACTGACACTAATAGGTTTACCTAGAATATGGAATTTAAAGGTCCATAACCCATTAGTCGACCAAGGCCTTAAGGATAAGAAGATAGTAGGATGCCAATATAAGCAATAACATCAAGTAAGGTTTTGATTCTCTCAAAACTCGAACTACTTATTCCTCCTTTCAAAAATCTCGCATACTTGTATTTTGACTATCTTGACCAATGCTGCTATTACAGCCTAAGCTATAGGACAGATTCCGACGTATGGGCTATTACTGGCCCACCATTATGGCCGACGCTGTCAAGTATGCAAAGAAGTGTCGTGCTTGTCAGCTGTACGCCGACTTCATCCACAGACCGTCAGAGCCTCTACACTCGACGGTTGCCTCTTGGCCATTTAAAGCCTGGGGCATGGATATAGTAGGGCCTGTCACTCCTCCTTCGTCAAGGAGACACCGTTTTATCCTGGCAATCACCGCCTATTTCTCTAAATGGACGAAAGTAGTACCTCTCACAGAGGTAAAAAGCTCAAAAGTGATCAGCTTCATCAAGCATCACGTCATCTACCATTTCGGATTACCTCGAAGGATTATCCACGATAATGGCCCGTAATTCATCAGTAATGCGTTCAGTAGGTTCTGTGACAAGAACCGTATTCAGAATGTGGCATCAACCGCTTATAATTCGGCAGCGAACGGATTGGTCAAAGCTTTTAATAAGACCATCATCAAGCTACTCAAAAAGGTCTTGTCATCCAACAAGCGCGACTGGGACGAGAAGCTCGACGAATGCCTTTGGGGCTATCGCACAATGGTACGGACCCCGACAGGCAACACACCATTCATCCTAGTTTACGGGAGCGAAGCAGTGCTACCTCTGGAGATTCAAATACCCTCCCTACAGGTAGCGATCACAAATCAGTTGACGGAAGAAGACAATCAACGTCGCCGTCTGCAAGAGTTGGAAGCGCTGGACGAAAAATGCCTCTTGGCTCAACAGCGCATCGAACTTTACCACGTCCGCATATCACAGACTTTCAACAAAAGAGTCCGACAGAGGATTTTCCAAGTGGGCGACCTGGTTCTGGCAGTCAGGAGATCGATGGTGATGACCCACAAAACATCGAGAAAGTTCGAACCCAAATAGAAAGGACCATTCATCATAGAGACGGTATACTCAAACGGTGCTTATTATCTCGCTCGAGCTAATAGGGACCTGTTCATGATGCCCATCAACGACAAGTTCCAGAAAGAGTAATATTCTTGACCTCCGTCGAGAACGTACTGCCTCTCCCCAGAGAGAGGGCTGGTGAACTTGACCAAACCAACTTCACACCCCTTCTTTGACAAATCATATTCTTCTGGAAACCAGCAGTTTCGTTGTATTCTATCCCCAGTAGAGAGACAACCATGTCCACATCACCTCTAAGTTGCCTCTCTACACCTCATCAAGTGGGATCCTGCACCGTGTAAGATCATGCTTAAAGTAATGTTTACCATATCACCTCTGAGTAAATATTTTGTACAACAATTCTTGTATTGTTGCACCTAGAACATCCACGTCCATATTACCTCTGAGTTGTTCTATAAACCCCACAGAGCTCACTCCTACCATGTCCATATTACCTCTGAGTAGGAAAAATCCACCATTTTAGCCCATATTTACCATGTCTACCTTACCTCTGAATAAATATGTCGGTCCTCTCTCTCAACTTATTATCCGTACCTAACACCAAGGTATGCCAAGGATGATAAGTCTACACAAAATCTCTAGTAGAATTATCCCATATTTACCACGTCCATATTACCTCTGAGTGAATATGTCAGTGTCCTCCATGAATAACTTATTATCTGTACCTAGAAACCAAGGTGCGCAAGAGATAATAGGTCCACTAAAAATCATAGATTCATCACAAGAATGAACGAAAGCAAAAAGTTCTTCATTTCTTCACTTAAGCAGGAAGTAAAGGATTACATCGACATCAAAAAGAAGTAAAACACTAACTACATCTTCAGACCTCAGAAATACTAAGACAAAATAGGGACATTGACTTTATTCATATTCCCGAAAACGATGATTGCAAGGCAATCTACGAATCCTCACAGCCAGGGATCTTAGTTGCGTTGAGGCATGTACCATTCCCTCAGTCATTTCGTATATGAAGGCTCTATCTGACAAAAGTCCTCGACAGGGGCAGGAGGATCAGAACTCCCGATGCTACCACCCTCTGGCAGCGGCTCCTCCTTAACGGCAACTTCGATCTTGGGAGTAATCTCTTCCCTGATGGTCACCGATTCTTCCTTGACTTCGACCTTTGGTATCACATCCACTTAGTGGTTATCGGCTCTTGTTTAATGAGATGAGTCCATATCTCCTCCTTCACGACTGCCTCTGCCTTTGGATTGGATACTGCAACAGGATCAAAAAAAGTCAGCAGAAGACTTAGAAGCTCAAAACGAGCATCTAAGGCACATCAATAATCTGGCACATCAACTGGGTCGAAACCCATGCACACAGATGGAGTCCCGGCAAAGACACACAGGATCAAAGTCCAGGTGCATTGAAGAGGAAGCTTCGGCGCAATTTGGACCTAAGTCCATGCGCGTCAGCAAGTGAAGCTTCGGCGCATCATCAGGACCGAAGTCCATACGCGTCAGCTAAAAGG
This sequence comes from Iris pallida, assembly GCA_029216955.1. Classification (NCBI taxonomy): domain Eukaryota; kingdom Viridiplantae; phylum Streptophyta; class Magnoliopsida; order Asparagales; family Iridaceae; genus Iris; species Iris pallida. Next base: position 8,940,953 of record JANAVB010005600.1, read on the forward strand.
GCTTCGGCGCATCATCACGACAAAAGTCCATGCACGTCAGCCAAAACACATCGATGTGAGGCAACTCATCTTCAGTCGGGTCACCCCAACATCACTGCAACAAAGACCAAGGCAATTGAACACCCACCAAAAACCTCCGGGCGAACGTCGGCGTGTGTCGCCAAAACGATGGGGACATCCTCCACATCAACCTCTATGGGCTCCTTGCCTCGGCCCCTTCCTCAGCCAGAAGCACCGCGGGGAGTCTTGGGAGGCATTTTTCGAAAGGACTAAAGGTTCTCGAAGAAGAAGGAGAAAAGAGCTCTGAGGAAGAAGAAAGCTTTGGCAGAAAGTAGAAGACTCTCTCTTCACAGCCGCTTATTTATAGGCTTGGCCTCGCATATAAACCGATGAGGCGTGACATCAGCAATCAGTCACTTCGGGTCTCGTGAAATCGACGCCTGCTTATCTTCAAAAGATCACCATTAATCTTTCCTGAGATCGAGGCGTTATCTCTTCAGAAGAAGCATGTGTAAAATCCCTAAATTTCTACTATATTTTAGTACTAATTTTTTTTGTATTTATACGTCGCATAGTCGTATTGTACGTCTCGCAGAAATTTGCATTTTTCGTATTTACTCGTCGAGTGCGAATATGTGCGAGGTACATATTTTTAGAAAAATGGTTTTTGATTTTATTATCGGTAATGGTTTCAAAATTATATATATAATAATTATTTTTATTAAAAGTTGTGAAAAGTATCTATCGAGGTTGCTAAAACTTATTATTTTAGTTATTTATAAAAGGCTATCTTATTTTAATAAGTGGTAATTTAGAAAAACTTGATTATGTGAATATTCTACTTGTGTAAAGCGCATGAAAATTATTTCATGTATATTTTCAAAATTTATTTTTATTATTTATAATAATTTATTTAGAAAGAAGGTATTTTAAATATGTAAATATTTATGTTTATTTTTGAAATTATTTTTACCTAAATTATTTAATTGGTATTTTGAAGATATTTTCTACTAATATTTAAAATATATATTAGAATTTTCGAAATTAATTATTATATAAATTTTATAAAAAGATATTTTGGATATATTTGTGATAAATTAAATTATGATTTGATTTATTGATTTAAATTAAATAGTTTAATTTAAATGTGTAATTTATCTATATTTAAATTGGATTTGGATTTAGATATGAATGTATTGGTTTAAATTTAATAATAGAATTATCTATTTGGGTTTAAATAAATCCTAGTCTCTATCTACATTGGATTATATTTGATTGAGTTACTTTTAAATCAATTTGAATTAAATAGTGAAAAATCTAAGGGGAATTAAAACTCTTCTTAATCCTTATCTAGATAAGACTTTTGTAAACCCCTTGATTTTTCAAAATAAATATTTGTAGAATTTCTGACTTTTAAGTAATTATTTATTGACTTATTATATAATTTGTATTATTTTACATATATTTAGTATAGTGCTCATTGGTGAATTTAGTATAAAAATATATAAAGCTATTTTTCTAGTACATTAAGGATCTAAACTATATTATACAATTTCTTTTCCTCAAAATTTTAGGATTTATTTAATAACTTTTATTACTTTTTACATGTTAACACTATTTACATAATATAGAATAAATGTCAAATTAGTATTAGATATTTCAGCTTGTATAAATGAGATTAGATGAAGGTTGTTTAAATAAATATTAACTATAGTTATTATCTATAGAAATTTTAAATAATGTTATAGATAATTTAGATAAATATAAACTATATTTTAAATTAATACTAATCCTACTTCTACTTGGAAAACATCTCTATCTATATCTTATCCTAACAAAGCAAACACCAATTTATTTAAATCAAATCCTATCTAATTTAGGAGATAAATCTGAAATAAATACCTATATAAACCCAATACATACCCCTTCTATCATCCATAATTCGAAATTATTTTAAGTCTAATTGTCACCCTCATTTTTTCGTATTTCCCGTATTTCGTATTCATACTCGTATCTGGATTTTTGGCATGTATTTTTATTTTTCTCAACTTGTGGAATTTCAGTATTTCTCGTATTTTGGGTTTTGTCATGGCTCGGTTTTAATTGGTTTGGATTGGTTTGGGTTGGTTTGGTTGGGTTTAATAGGTATTGGATCACCTTAACCTATGCTACCCCTCATTCCCACCACAACTCCCCCTCTTTATATCCCCACCTACCACTCTCTCTCTTCATTACCACCACCATTAATTCTTTCTTCTTCTTCTTCTTCTCCTTCCTCTACACAACTCTCCACCCATAGGCAAGTGCACCTTGCCACTACATGAGAACCCTATTTTCTTGGTCCATTAGCTAGATTAGGACATGGTGATCAACATTAGTTCTTGGCTTTTTGCGATTTGGTGTCTCCATTGCTCTAGATCTAAGTTTTTTTATTTTCAGATTTTGCATGGTTTGATCTCCTTAAGTTGGATTTTATGGGTTTTTGATGTTTCCTAGTGGAAGAGCATTCAATTCCACCCTGGTTAGAACTTTGGAAATCTAGATTTGGAGTTCGGATGGCCAAGTTATGAGGTTTTGAAGTTTTGGAGCCATTGGAGCTTCTTCTCAGCCATGGAGAAGAAGACCAAGACCCTGCGTGCGTGTTTTTACGCGTACGCAGCTCTCAGCGTGCGTGACTTTTCACGCAGCTGCTTCCTTGAGCGTGCATGACTTTTCACGCAGCTGCTCCCTGTAGCATGCGTGACTTTTCACGCAGCTGCTTCCTTGTAGCATGTGTGACTTTTCACACAGCTGCTTCCCTGTAGCGTACGTGACTTTTCACGCAGCTGCTTCTTTTAGCGTGCGTGACTTTTCACGCAGCTGCTCCCTGTAGCGTGCGTGACTTTTCACGCAGCTGCTTCCTTGTAGCGTGTGACTTTTCACACAGCTGCTTCCCTGTAGCGTGCGTGACTTTTCACGCAGCTGCTTCCTTGAGCGTGTGTGACTTTTCACACAGCTGCTTCCTTGAGCGTGCGTGACTTTCACGCAGCTGCTCCCTGTAGCGTGCGTGACTTTCACCTACGCTGCTCTTTTAGCGTGCGTGATTTTTTCGTACGCTGCTCCCCTGACCCCTTGCTTAACCCATTGGCTTCTGGAGTTTTGGTCTTATTTCTTTAAGCTTGGCTCTTCTATAGCCCTATATATTGATATTTTATTAGATATTTTATGCCCATTTTATATCCTTACGCCTTTTGTCATGAACTTGATTTTACTTCACATGTTTGGAATGACTATTGTACATGGCCTGGTATGACAAGGAACTAGCATAACACGACAGTGACCCGTAGTGGTGCACTCCTGACATGACCAGCATGACTTGATAGAGGCCCGTGGCGGCGCACTCCTGACTTGACATGACTTGATAACCTAACTTGACCTGTCTTGACACCGTGGGTGGTTCTTTCTTGCTTGCTTGTTAATCTACTTGTCCAGTCTCGCATCATGTCTAGGATGGGACTCCTGAGTACCACGGTCAGGAGTACCTACGAAATTGGACTAAGGTTAATAATTAGTATAATTCACTAGTCATGAAGAGATGTTCCCCAGTTACAGGCGATCCCGTTATCCCGGTCGCAAATGATTGGACTTGTAGCCTGCCGACGAGTAGGGCACATTTCCAGCCCACTGTTATGTGGGGCACCCTCCATTGTCACTTAATGATTGAACTCTATTGTCACTATAATGTATTATACTTTCTAGATTGTCACTATAATGATTGCCTGGATAACCTGGATAGCTGCAGGGCCTGTGACTACTTGGAGCATCTCATTGCATCTTGCTAGTAACTAGGATTGTGATAACCCTAGTTAGTTAATGTAGAAAGCCGTAGGCAATAATTGGCCGTAATTGCTTGGATGGAGTCTGGTCCAGTATAGTATTGTCTAGAATTGATTGATTGTAGGATTGTACCAAAATGATTGAAGGATTGTCACTCCAGATTGTCACTATAATGATTGTCACTCCAGATTGTCACTATAAGGATTGTCACTCCAGATTGTTACTTGACCTGATTTCTTATATTTATCTTGCCGATAAATGGTGAGAGAAACCAAGTTCCATTCAGACGAAGGGTTACAACCCCGGTCCTTGTTTGGTTTACGGGTTGTAACCTAGCTATCTGAATAGTCCCATGGTTATCTCATCGTATATCATCCTGTCATACTTTTACATATGTCCTATCTTTTAGTGATTCTATGCAAGATTGTCTTTTACAATTACCCATCATACTTTTCTTAAATTACTGTCTCTTATTATGTAATTATATTATTGTGCTAATTTGCTGGCTTTGGTTCTTATTTGTGGTCTCCTTTGTGGCACTTGCTCTTTCTGGGGTCTGACCCAGCTAGTTTTGTATGGCCAGATACCGGAGCAGCAGCAAAGGATCTACCTGTCTTCCAGCCCGATGGTGGTCACCAGGCGTAACCAGGGCATCGAGTGGGTTTCTTTTGTTCTCCTACTGTAATATTGTAAATTATTCTTTTGAGGCGTTTAGCCGACGAGCAAGTGTTAGCTCGATTGTACTTACTTACTGTCTGCCTACGGGCTGTAACATGATTGACAAGCCCCGGGGGTTGATCATGTATGACTGAACTTTTGCTAGTCCTCACATTTTGTAACGACTAGCTTCATGATCATCTGGATATGTAATATTTGGGACGCCTTACAATTGTATATTTGGTGATCTAACATCTTGTAATTATTATTAGTTGGTTGAGATTGAGACAATAGGCTATTTTATGACCTTAAGAGACTGATGGATTGTAGTGAAACCCTCACATATCTAGACAGCCGTGACCGTATAGCGGTGTGGATTCCATTCCGTTATACGTAGCTGGCTATGTCTGCCCCCGCTCTACAGTATTCTGGTTCTGGGGCATGACATAGTTTAAGTGGTGGCCCATGCAGGTCTTGTTAATCAAGATGTGTGAGGGTTTACCGAATAGATGTCTCAATCTGTACTCGCCCTTGATCTCTGCTCGAATCCACTTGATTCCTGAAAATTCTTGTCCTGATCACATGCTTGTAATCGTTGATCTGTCCTGGTCCTTCCTTATTGTTCCTATGTCGTCTTCTTCAGCGGCATTAAACCTGGACCTGCCGATCAGCAAGGAGGAGCACCTCCCGTGGACCAGCAGCAACCAGAAGATCAGGCCCAGCACTCAGGAGCAGCCTCCCGAGTCGTACCTACTGGAGGAGAGCCGCCAGTTCAGTCAGTCCAGCCTGCAGATCCTGATGATAGCACTTTGGTGGGTCTCATCAGATTATTGTTAGCTTCCCAGGATCGTAGAGGCGATGCATTGCACCAGGCAGTGGAAGATGCTCTGAATAGAAGTGGACCCCGAGGGAACAGTACGGTCAACAGTTTTAAGCGCCTGAACCCTCCATTCTTCGATGGCAGTGAGGATGCCATTGCTGCCGATACTTGGCTACAAGATATAGAGGTGATTCTCGAAGCCGTGAAGACTCCAGAAGAAGAGAAGGTGGCTGTGGTGCGCCTACAGTTATTGGATCTAGCCCGCAGTTGGTGGGCCGCACAAGCAGTGGGATTGACAACACCTGTCCCCTGGGCAGTGTTCAGCGAAAAGTTCCAGACCAAGTATTATGATGCAGTGGCTCGATATGACTTGCAGACCAGGTTCAGTAATCTTAAGCAGATGGGGAGGACGGTCGACGGATATGCGGCCGAGTTTTCTAGACTCAGTCGGTTTGCCCCCACCTTGGTGGCAACCGAGTTTGACAGAGCACAGAGGTTCCAGCAGGGACTTCACCTAGAGATTATATTGGCAGTAGAACAGTTCGAGCATCAGACCTATGATGCGGTGTTGCGAGCAGCAAGGAGGCACGAGTATACCTCCCAGAGAATACTGGACAGGACTGGAGGTCAGAAGCGGTCCCATAGTCAGATGAATCAGTCTTCAGCACCAGCCCCGGCAGCTAGGGCTTTGACTATTAGAACTCCGAGGCAAGCAACCTCAGTTACGTCGGTCCAGTACTCGACCCCGACGTACCCTCAGCAGAAACAGAAGCAAGCACGGTCTTCCGCCGTAGGCTGTTCTTATTGTGGAAGCCTGGACACGTAGTAGCGAAGTGCCGCAAGGCGTTGGGATTGTGTTTATTGTGTGGAGCATCGGATCATAGGGTAGGGTCCTGCCCTTTCAGAGTTGATTCAGCATCGACAGTATCTAGTCCTTCGGTTAGGGGACCAGCACCAGTACCAGCTCCAGTTCACCAGCAACAGTACCCATTGTCGAGGCCATTGCCACCTCAGGCCTAAGTGTTTCAGCAGCAGTACCAGCCTCCGAGGCCATTGTCGACTTAGGCCCAGACTTTCCAGCAGCAGAACCCGCGGCAGTTTGCCCTAGCCCAGGCTCAGGTTCAGAATCGACCGAGAGGTATATGTGTCCTCTCATCTTGCTTTTCTACCGTCATTATGCGGGGTGCATGACGTATTTCATGTATCCTAATTACAACGGTACATCCCAGACCCGAGCCATATCCTAGGTCATTCGAAACTGGTTATTGGTACAAACCTTTTCGTATAAGGAAAGGCCCGTGTCCCTGTTTGACCAAGGGGAGAGACCTCAAGCGCAAGACTATCAGTTTAGTTCATGTTGCTTGCATTCATCGCTCCTTGGGAGAGTCGAACGTAGGAGTGTGAGGATGATATCCGATCACGTTATCCCTACTTGTTTGACTCGTGAGGTGTAATATCTTCCTTATGCCTTACGTTTTCCTTTCCTTGCTTGCATTGTATGATTGTATGATTGAATTGCTTAGTATAGCTTGCCTTTGCTTAGTATAGCTTGTCGTGACAATCTCTAGCTCCTTGATTAAATTTCGAGGACGGAATTCTTTTAAGGTGGGTAGAGTTGTCACCCTCATTTTTTCGTATTTCCCGTATTTCGTATTTATACTCGTATCTGGATTTTTGGTATGTATTTTTATTTTTCTCAACTTGTGGAATATCAGTATTTCTCGTATTTTGGATTTTGTCATGGCTCGGTTTTAATTGGTTTGGGTTGGTTTGGTTGGGTTTAATAGGTATTGGATCACCTTAACCTATGCTACCCCTCATCCCCACCACAACTCCCCCTCTTTATATCCCCACCTACCACTCTCTCTCTTCATTACCACCACCATTAATTCCTTCTTCTTCTTCTTCTTCTCCTTCCTCTACACAACTCTCCACCCATAGGCAAGTGCACCTTGCCACTACATGAGAACCCTATTTTCTTGGTCTATTAGCTAGATTAGGACATGGTGATCAACATTAGTTCTTGGCTTTTTGTGATTTGGTATCTCCATTGCTCTAGATCTAAGTTTTTCTATTTTCAGATTTTGTATGGTTTGATCTCCTTAAGTTGGATTTTATGGGTTTTTGATATTTCCTAGTGGAAGAGCATTCAATTCCACCCTGGTTAGAACTTTGGAAATCTGGATTTGGAGTTCGGATGGCCAAGTTATGAGGTTTTAAAGTTTTGGAGCCATTGGAGCTTCTTCTTAGCCATGGAGAAGAAGACCCAGACCTTGCGTGCGTGTTTTTACGCGTACGCAGCTCTCAGCGTGCGTGACTTTTCACGCAGCTGCTTCCTTGAGCGTGCGTGACTTTTTACGCAGCTGCTCCCTGTAGCGTGCGTGACTTTTCACGCAGCTGCTTCCCTGTAGCGTGCGTGACTTTTCACACAGCTGCTTCCCTGTAGCGTGCGTGACTTTTTACGCAGCTGCTTCCTTGAGCGTGCGTGACTTTTCACGCAGCTGCTCCCTGTAGCGTGCGTGACTTTTCACACAGCTGCTTCCCTGTAGCGTGCGTGACTTTTCACGCAGCTGCTTCCTTGAGCGTGCGTGACTTTTCATGCAGCTGCTTCCTTGAGCGTGCGTGACTTTCACGCAGCTGCTCCCTGTAGCGTGCGTGACTTTCACCTACGCTGCTCTTTCAGCGTGCGTGATTTTTTCGTACGCTGCTCCCATGACCCTTGGCTCTTGGAGTTTTGGTCTTATTTCTTTAAGCTTGGCTCTTCTATTGTACATGGCCTGGTATGACAAGGAACTAGCATAACACGACAGTGACCCGTAGTGGTGCACTCCTGACATGACCAGTATGACTTGATAGTGGCCCGTGGCGGCACACTCCTGACTTGACATGACTTGATAACCTAACTTGACCTGTCTTGACACCGTGGGTGGTTCTTTCTTGCTTGCTTGTTAATCCACTTGTCCAGTCTCGCATCATATCTAGGATGGGACTCCTGAGTACCACGGTCAGGAGTACCTACGAAATTGGACTAAGGTTAATAATTAGTATAATTTACTAGTCATGAAGAGATGTTCCCCAGTTACAGGCGATCCCGTTATCCCGGCCGCAAATGATTGGACTTGTAGCCTGCCGACGAGTAGGGCACATTTCCAGCCCACTGTTATGTGGGGCACCCTCCATTGTCACTTAATGATTGAACTCTATTGTCACTATAATGCATTGTACTCTCTAGATTATCACTATAATGATTGCCTGGATAACCTGGATAGCTGCAGGGCCTGTGACTACTTGGAGCATCTCATTGCATCTTGCTAGTAACTAGGATTGTGATAACCCTAGTTAGTTAATGTAGAAAGCCGTAGGCAATGATTGGCCGTGATTGCTTGGATGGAGTCTAGTCCAGTATAGTATTGTCTAGAATTGATTGATTGTAGGATTGTACCAGAATGATTGAAGGATTGTCACTCCAGATTGTCACTATAATGATTGTCACTATAAGGATTGTCACTCCAGATTGTTACTTGACCTGATTTCTTATATTTATCTTGCCGATAAATGGTGAGAGAAACCAAGTTCCGTTCAGACGAAGGGTTACAACCCCGGTCCTTGTTTGGTTTACGGGTTGTAACCTAGCTATCTGAATAGTCCCATGGTTATCTCATCGTATATCATCCTGTCATGCTTTTCCATATGTCCTGTCTTTTAGTGATTCTATGCAAGATTGTCTTTTACAATTACCCATCATGCATTTCTTAAATTGCTGTCTCTTATTATGTAATTATATTATTGTGCTAATTTGCTGGCTTTGGTTCTTATTTGTGGCCTCCTTTGTGGCACTTGCTCTTTCTGGGGTCTGACCCAGCTGGTTTTGTATGGCCAGATACCGGAGCAGCAGCAAAGGATCTACCTATCTTCCAGCCCGATGGTGGTCACCAGGCGTAACCAGGGCATCGAGTGGATTTCTTTTGTTCTCCCATTGTAATATTGTAAATTATTCTTTTGAGGCGTTTAGCCGACGAGCAAGTGTTAGCTCGATTGTACTTACTTACTGTCTGCCTACGGGCTGCAACATGATTGACAAGCCCCGGGGGTTGATCATGTATGACTGAACTCTTGCTAGTCCTCACATTTTATAACGACTAGCTTCATGATCATCTGGATATGTAATGTTTGGGATGCCTTACAATTGTATATTTGGTGATCTAACATCTTGTAATTATTATTAGTTGGTTGAGATTGAGACAATAGGCTATTTTATGACCTTAAGAGACTGATGGATTGTAGTAAAACCCTCACATATCTAGACAGCCGTGACCGTATAGCGGTATGGATTCCATTCCGTTATACATAGCTGGCTATGTCTGCCCCCGCTCCCCAGTATTCTGGTTCTGGGGCGTGACACTAATAGAAACTCTAAAATTCGTCATTAGAATTTAGCCCCGCTTTTTAGTAGCAAGAGCAACTTGGAACGACGATATCTCCTAGACCCGAACTCCATTTCGCCTCCAGTTTTTTTTTAAAAGAAGCGTATCGAGATAAGGTTTCCAAAAACATATTTTAATAGACAAAATTCGTTCTGTAGATTTCTGTAAAACTATTTGCGTATTAGAGTCCAAAAAATAAACGTGTTTCAGTATTTTTATAATTTTGGGAGTTTCCGGAAACGAAAATACGATCCGTTTAGTTTTTTGGAAAGCTAATACGAAAACCTATGCCATATCCTAATTATAGAATTTATTAAATAAATCTAATAGGTATAGTATTAATTATAATTAGATAATAGATTGTTTGGACCTTAGTTCCTAAGCAGCCGTTGTTCCACCTACTTTCCTGTCTGATCTTCGCCACCACAATGCTCACGACCCAGGCAAGTATACCTTGCTATTTTACTGTCATATTATTTATTTTTCGTATTATTTATTTTGTTTCATATTGTTAGTTTCCTTTGTTATAAATTGTGCGTCCAAGCCACACTTGGGTGCAAACGACTCTATTAGTCGTTACTTTACTATATGCATGTTAACTTAGTTTTAGTGGACTGCCTTCTTGTTGGATGATATCCTTATATCTTCTTTTGGCCATGACACTCATACTACACGATATGAGACATTTTGCTAGGGGCATGACTTATGGATTGGCCATCTCTAAAGTTGTGTGACGGATAGATGATTTTAACTGCTATGACTAGGATTTTAGAGACTCAAGCAGTTACAAAACTGGACGAGCCATGGACATGACTTGAACAGTGTGGGAAATATTGGGGAAGGACAGTCGCTAGTGTGTATGGGAAGCCAAACAGGTAAACCACAGTCTCCGGATGGAACTGTGGCGATATATTTGCAGATACCCTCTGACGTTTTGGACGTTACGGCCGGATACAGATGACTGGATGCCAGTTACGTACACATAGCCTAAAATCCCACCCATGCGCATGAAAGTTGTCCTCTAAATTGCACATTAGGCGGTTAGAATCTCCTTTGCATATTTGTGTCTAGGATAGTCTTTTATATATTATTTTATTATTCTGACAGTTCATATTAGCTTGTTCTTCCTGTATCTTGCTACGTCCGTCTGAGGACCTAGTTATTCTCCAGGTGTGCGTTCACGTCTTCCGCAGGTATCTTAGCCGAGATCGTGGTCTTCTCCATTTATTCGAAGATGACGTGACTTGGTTCCTCCTTGCTACTTCCACTTAGTCCTTTTATATATCATGTACTTCTTCCTTTTTATTTGTTGGTAGTGGATGTGTCTCCACCCAACATATTGTACCAAGACAATTCATTATATGCTATCTTTTATTCCTTTATTTTGTGGATGAGATTATTTAGTTGTGGTTTGCTGCATTTTACAGCTTATGTATACATACAAGGCCCATGTACTTTGTATGTATACAGCTGGCATGTCTACGTACTTAGTCCTACGTATATTGGGACTGGGGCGTTACATGTTTTTGTGGTGGCCCATACAGGTCAAGATAAATTGTTTGGTTACATTACCGTACCAAGCAATCCTGCGGATTGGATTAGAGTCTAGAATCTCATCCACATACTTGACCTTCTCGATTCTATTTTGAATCCCTTGATTTGCATCTTGCTTGATTCCCTCTATCGTTAATTCTTATCCTTCTTTCGTGCTTGATGTTGGTTAGAAAGTTAATCCATACTAGGTAGACTTGTCCTATTGTTCCATCACACCACTAGTTTAACTCTTGTAAGTTGGGTAGACACCTCACGACCTAACATTTATTTTCCTTGTGACCCATATTAACATGATTACTTAGACTATAGCCTTTATAGGACCCTAACTTATCTAGCCCACCAAGCCTTAGATAAAAGACAGTAGGATGAATGTATAGGAACAATCACATGACAAGACTTAGATTCTTAAGGAGCTGAACTAATTCTACCTTCTTTCACTCTTACGCTCTCGTGCCTATGTTTTTACCATCGTGACTAATGCTGCTAAATAGCCTAATTTTTGCAAGCTTACTTTTTATTCAAGCTTGTTCAAGGACATATATTTTATTGGGGGCCCCCACTAGCATATTGTCTAGTCAGAATCGGTGCATGATGGTCTGATCAACCTAGTGCACTTTGGTTCGCCTTTTACACTATTATCCTACGTGGTTGAGATATAGTTAAACTTACCCCTTAGAATCTCATCCACTATTGCCTTGACGATTCTTTTTGAATTATTTGGCCGCCTTTGAACCACGTATTCGTATTCGATAATATTGTCTTTGAACTCTATATTGCTTTCGCTTTCACCTATTTTAGAAGGACGAAAGTGCTGTACTTGAATTTCCTCTAGCTATCCTATCTCTTGTGACCATTAACACTCGATGTGACTATATCTTTGTCTTAACTACTCGTCCCTTCCTCGACCTTCTATCACGACTTCCTAATCACTTCAATTAGGAGTGAATCTAATCGTTCTCCTAATCGTGCCATCAACCTACTCCCAAGAAACCATATCTTAAGTCTCTAAATTTTTTATATGGATCCACTTAAAACTTTTAATCTTTTCCTTTTACGTTTACTAGCCATGTCCGTGATTTATTATCTAAATTACGATTTTCTAATGCTTGTTTATGTTGTTTCTTACCTCGCCCAAGGACTCGTCGAATTGTCATTACCAATATACCCCTTGTGCCTTCTTACCCCCTACTTATTCTTAATTTCGAGGACGAAATTCTTGTAAGTTGGGTAGGATGTAAAATCCCTAAATTTCTACTATATTTTAGTACTGATTTTTTTTTGTATTTATACGTCGCATAGTCGTATTGTACGTCTCGCGGGAATTTGCGTTTTTTCGTATTTACTCGTCGAGTGCGAATATGTGCGAGGTACATATTTTTAGAAAAATGTTTTTTGATTTTATTATCGGTAATGGTTTCAAAATTTTATATATAATAATTATTTTTATTAAAAGTTGTGAAAAGTATCTATCGAGGTTGCCAAAACTTATTATTTTAGTTATTTATAAAAGGCTATCTTATTTTAATAAGTGGTAATTTAGAAAAACTAGATTATGTGAATATTCTACTCGTGTAAAGCGCATGAAAATTATTTCATGTATATTTTTAAAATTTATTTTTATTATTTATAATAATTTATTTAGAAAGAAGGTATTTTAAATATGTAAATATTTATGTTTATTTTCGAAATTATTTTTACCTAAATTATTTAAAGGGTATTTTGAAGATATTTTCTACTAATATTTAAAACATATATTAGAATTTTCGAAATTAATTATTATATAAATTTTATAAAAAGATATTTTGGATATATTTGTGATAAATTAAATTGTGATTTGATTTATTGATTTAAATTAAATAGTTTAATTTAAATGTGTAATTTATCTATATTTAAATAGGATTTGGATTTAGATATGAATGTATTGGTTTAAATTTAATAATAGAATTATCTATTTGGGTTTAAATAAATCCTAGTCTCTATCTACATTGGATTATATTTGATTGAGTTACTTTTAAATCAATTTGAATTAAATAGTGAAAAATCTAAGGGGAATTAAAACTCTTCTTAATCCTTATCTAGATAAGACTTTTGTAAACCCCTTGATTTTTCAAAATAAATATTTGTAGAATTTTTAAATTTTTAAATAACTATTTATTGACTTATTATATAATTTGTATTATTTTACATATATTTAGTATAGTGCTCATTGGTGAATTTAGTATAAAAATATATATAAAGCTATTTTTCTAGTACATTAAGGATCTAAACTATATTATACAATTTCTTTTCCTCAAAATTTTAGGATTTATTTCATAACTTTTATTACTTTTTACATGTTAACACTATTTACATAATATAGAATAAATGTCAAATTAGTATTAGATATTTCAGCTTGTATAAATGAGATTAGATGAAGGTTGTTTAAATAAATATTAACTATAGTTATTATCTATAGTAATTTTAAATAATGTTATAGATAATTTAGATAAATATAAACTATATTTTAAATTAATACTAATCCTACTTCTACTTGGAAAACATCTCTATCTATATCTTATCCTAACAAAGCAAACACCAATTTATTTAAATCAAATCCTATCTAATTTAGGAGATAAATCTGAAATAAATATCTATATAAACCCAATACATCCCCCTTCTATCATCCATAATTCGAAATTATTTTTAGTCCAATAGAAACTCTAAAATTCGTCATTAGAATTCAGTCCCGCTTTTTAGTAGCAAGAGCAACTTGGAACGACGATATCTCCTAGCTCCGAACTCCGTTTCGCCTCCAGTTTTTTTAAAAGAAGCGTATCGAGGTAAGGTTTCCAAAAACATATTTTAATAGACAAAATTCGTTCTGTAGATTTCTGTAAAACTATTTGAGTATTAGAGTCCAAAAAATAAACGTGTTTCAGTATTTTTATAATTTCGGGAGTTTCCGAAAACGAAAATACGATCCGTTTAGTTTTTGGAAAGCTAATACGAAAACCTATGCCATATCCTAATTATAGAATTTATTAAATAAATCTAATAGGTATAGTATTAATTATAATTAGATAATAGATTGTTTGGACCTTAGTTCCTTAGCAGCCGTTGTTCCACCTACTTTCCTGTCTGATCTTCGCCACCACAGTGCTCAGGACCCAGGCAAGTATACCTTGCTATTTTACTGTCATATTATTTATTTTTTGTATTATTTACTTTATTTCATATTGTTAGTTTTCTTTGTTATAAATTGTGCGTCCAAGCCACACATGGGTGCAAGCGACTCTATTAGTCGTTACTTTACTATATGCATGTTAACTTAGTTTTAGTGGACTACCTTCTTGTTGGAGGATATCCTTATATCTTCCTTTGGCCATGACACTCATACTATACGATATGAGACATTTTGCTAGGGGCATGACTTATGGATTGGCCATCTCTAAAGTTGTGTGACGGATAGATGATTGTAACTGCTATGACTAGGATTTTAGAGACTCAAGCAGTTACAAAACTGGACGAGCCATGGACATGACTTGAACAGTGTGGAAATTATTGGGGGAGGACAGTCGCTAGTGCGTATAGGAAGCCAAACAGGTAAACCACAGTCTCCGGATGGAACTGTGGCGATATATTTACAGATACCCTCTGACGTTTTGGACGTTACGGCCGGATACAGATGACTGGATGCCAGTTACGTACACATAGCCTAAAATCCCATCCATGCGCATGAAAGTTGTCCTCTAAATTGCACATTAGGCGGTTAGAATCTCCTTTGCATATTTGTGTCTAGGATAGTCTTTTATATATTATTTTATTATTCTGACAGTTCATATTAGCTTGTTCTTCCTGTATCTTGCTACGTCCTTCTGAGGACCTGGTTATTCCCCAGGTGTGTGTTCATGTCTTCCGCAGGTATCTTAGCCGGGATCGTGGTCTTCTCCATTTATTCGAAGATGACGTGACTTGGTTCCTCCTTGCTACTTCCACTTAGTCCTTTTATATATCATGTACTTCTTCCTTTTTATTTGGTTGGTAGTGGATGTTTCTCCACCCAACATATTGTACCAAGACAATTCATTATATGCTATCTTTTATTCCTTTATTTTGTGGATGAGATTATTTAGTTGTGGTTTGCTGCATTTTACAGCTTATGTATACATACAAGGCCCATGTACTTCGTATGTATACAGCTGGCATGTCTACGTACTTAGTACTACGTATATTGGGACTGGGGCGTTACAGCATGCGCCCTAGTAGTATGCGCCTAAGCAACAAGCATCCCCACAGCGATGCGCAAAACGACTATACGCCAAGAAGAGCCAGTCGCCTAGACGAAGGGCATGCGCCCCGAGTTGTTACTTCACATGCTTCTTGTTCAAAGTCTTCCAAAACTTGACAAAAAGTTTTAAAAACTTTGAAGAGGGTCTTGTAGAAGCGTAAAATTTCAGGCGCATCTATAGGCCAGAATTTCTATACGCTTAACACTATGTGGCTAGACTCAAACATGCGCCAGGGAGTTTAAACAAAGTACTTGGCACAACAAAGGACAAAAGTATAGACATCAAAGAAAGACTTTTATTTCATATGAAAGTCTATTACATGTCTGAAAAAGGCTTTACAAAGGAGAACTTCTACAAAAAGAAAGATCATAAAGCTACAGCCAGGTGCAGCAACTGCCATGCGCCCCATGCCAGGCGCATCATCCGTCAGGCGTATCACTCTGATGTCTCATCCAGGCACATCATCTCGTCATTATAGTGCAGGCGCATCAGAGCCAATCAGTCCTTGTCTAGCAGGAGGAGGATCTCTCCTAGCCCAACAAAGATTACGACACGATGCCCCGGTCTTCGGAAGCAGCAGGGATACTCGGCAACCTGCGGCTCTTCCAGCATAACAAAAATCGAAGGACGACCGCCCCGATATTTGGATACAACAGGCACCTTCAGCCCGTGTCAGGACACGACGATCCCGATATTTGGATGCAAAAGGCACTTTCATAGGCTTATACGAAAACAGGGCCGATGGCGAAAGAACTAACTCGGCACATTTTTACCTTCGAAAGGAGCTCGTCATCAAAACTGCTTCGAATAAGGACTTCAATGGTTCGCCAAAGCAGGGGGCCAGCCGAGTTCAACTCCATTTTGGAAAGACAAGTAAAGAATGGAAAATAGCTACCCTTCATGCAACTATTTATACAAACCGGACAGCCCACAACCGTGCGCCAAATGGAAGGCTCTCCGACTTCCGTGCAATGAGTTTGCATTCATGGCAATGAACTTGTCTCTTCGTATTTTGCTAAAAATAAGGCAGCCATTAACGCCTAGAAGAACTCAACAGATGGGCCAAAGAGGATGTGACACATGGCAGATGCGCCGTCGACATCATGCGTCCCCTACTGATGTGCCCAGTAGGATATAGACCCATGCGTCCAGATCGAAACTAACCGATGCACCCTCTTCAAACTGATCACCATCAAGCATTTAATGCTGAAAGACAAAGGCGGCAACACATTCCAAGAGCCGTCCAAACAGTAGCGCTTTACAGAAAATGAAGAGCCGCTGATGTCAGTACCATCATTACACCTTGGGTCGACAATAACTGCCACGTGGCCAACCGATCATTAGTATGCGCCTCGTGGCCATGCGCCCAGAAGACGGCGTGCGCCCCAGTAGTCATACACCCCATCAGCTCACTTCTGATCTCAAGCAACAGAAGACTAAGCTCTGCATGTGCCTCAAAAGCCATGGGCCTAGACTTGCTCATGGCTCCTAAAAGTCATGAGACCAAGTTGCCTCCCCTGCGCCTGATCCTATGCGCACTCTGATGTGAAGCTCTGCATGCGCCTCAAAAGTCATGCACCCAGACTTGTCAATGATGACTAAAAATCATAGGACTAAGTCACCTCCATGCGTCCGATCCTAGGCGCACCCCGACAGATTACTCTCCTCCAAAACCGAGATCTTTGAACCATAGGCATTTGCCACGCGTCCTTTAACTCAGTTCTATTCAAAGAATGGAAGCTAACCACCCAAGATCTCAGCAACAACCAAATCTCAGTAACTGCCACGTGTCAGCTCCTCCGCAGCCCGACAAAGCAGTTCGAACAGATTCTACTACAACTCGGGGCACATCATCCATACACCCCTGCCAGCATCAGCCACGTGGCATTCCCACATCTAGGTGCATCCGACATATGCACGCGTGAGCATCCAGCCTGCTATCTATAAATAGAAGAATCACTCCTTCATGAGACAGAGAGAGGTATATATAGACAGACTGTTATATCCACATACAGAGGCCAGAAGAGACACTCAACGTTCACTTCTCCTTGCAACGCTCCGGCATCCAGAGCAACCCAGACCTTCAGAGAGTTCAAGATCGTCGTCAGATCGTTAATGGAGTAAACGTGTTACCACTTACTCCATCGACACAGTGCCGAGATAAGCCCATAGTATAGTCCAGAGCAATCCAGGCCTTCAAAGTGTACTCCTAGGACTACATCTAAGTCCTATATTGTATTATGTTCTGTTTGTATTTAAAAACATTAATCCCAAAGAGTTTTAATGGCAAACACAGACCACTTGACGAAGGGTCTGTCTAGGACATTGATCCTAAAATTATCGAGGGGGATGGGGTTAAGCCCATAGTATAGTCCCCAGCAATGGCAATCCAACCGAGTCTGACTGGAGATCCCAAGAAGCCGGTTCAATGGGTAGGAACAAGCTGGACTAGGTGACTATTATAGAACACTGACCTGAGATTAAATTCTCTTTAAAATAAAAGTCCAGGAGGCTCTACATGTGTACATTAATACCCCATCCCTATGGTGACAGTGTTCTTTTTGTGATATGGATAGTGTGAGTTTAAACTCTTAATAAGTCCAAGCATAATATGCAGGGTTGATTCCTATCACCAACACTTAAGGACTTACCTATATGAGAGGTCGTGAGGGCCGCGACTATAGGATAGGACGATCCTAGACAACTCTCATGAATGTGTAAAAGTGCGTATGGCCAACCAAACGCGCCACCCGATAGACCCAAGTACGTCTAGCGTACTATGTGTGCTATTTTTCGAGTCTGGTTCAAGAAGACTGATTCAAGGCGTAGTCCATCAAGCTCTTCTTCAGACAAAGACAATAGTCACTACGTGAGATTCAAGGCTGTAATCAATCTCATTTATGTATAGTATACAACTGCCCAGAAATTCTCTTACTCTTCTCTTATCTTTCATTCTTCTATTACCTTGGAACTTGAGCTTTTGGAAGGGATTGTTAGCTGATGCTCAGCCTTGTGAGCAAAAGCTCAACTTCCACCTTAGTCCCACATCGGTGCAAGGGGAAATGAGTGTGTATATATTACTACTCCCTCTTGTGCTTTATTAAAAGTTGTGTGTAGGAGCTCCATGGGCCACACGCGCGTGCCGCCGCCGCCGCTCGGCCCGGCACGGTTCTGTTCGACGCGCGTAACGGGTGCGGGCACGTGCCCACATCTGCGGGCGTCGAATGCCGATCTGATTCCTTCTTTGGGTTCGGGCTGAGACCCAAATAGTCTTTTTGCTCCTATTCAATTTTGACCGTTACTATTCCTTTAAATTCTGTAACGGTTGGATTTTGAATTCCGTCCAGGTTCATTGAACCATGTGTTTTTCATGTAGTGTAACGTTCGAATTAAATTGGTTAATTAAAACTGCATTTCTCCTCTTCATTGCAAGCCTATATATTGAGCTCTCTTTTCATTCTCAAAATACAGAAAATTCCTGACAGAAACTCTCTTCAAAAATCTCGAACTCTCCGAAACACCTCGTCCTCCTTTTTTTTCTCTCTGGGCAGAGCTAAGTCAGTGGTCACTCTCTCCAAGTCGTGTGCGGCAAGGAGATTCTGGTGGAGAAGAAAGTTTACCACTATGAGCGTTCGAATACCGTCTGCATATAGACCCGGATTATCTCTTAGGGCAGTGCTACGTGCGTGACTTCCCCGGAGGCCGATAACATTTAATTATTTTATTTTCTTGCAGTTTTAAAACA
Organism: Iris pallida; assembly: GCA_029216955.1. Lineage (NCBI taxonomy): Eukaryota > Viridiplantae > Streptophyta > Magnoliopsida > Asparagales > Iridaceae > Iris > Iris pallida. Next base: position 8,960,237 of record JANAVB010005600.1, read on the forward strand.
AAGAATGTGAAGAACTTCCAACACATACTTCATGTATAACTATAAACTTATGTACTTGGTGAAAGTCATCATCGGCAGCAACAACCCTGTGGCACTCTATCTTTGGGTTTCTCTCAGCCACGCGCTCACCTGGACGCTGTGCGAGCCGTGCAGCCATTGCTTTCCCCAACAAGGGCCTATGTATAGACCCGCTGCATTTGCCACCTTCAAACTTGTCTTGGGGAACCATGCCATCTGCAAAACTCCGGATTATCATACTCGCGGAAGGGAAAAATGTGAATTTATTTTGCGATAAATTTTAATCTCCATCTTCAAAGTAAATTGATTATGAAAAATTCTACTATTACCTATACAATATGAGTAAGTTTTAGTTTTCTAGTCTCACATACCACATTTTGTATTTTTTTTAAACCAGTCACTATGACCTTCCTTGTCCTGGATTGCTAGAACCAAACACCCTTCCTTTATTTGTTTCATCGGCTAGATTTTGAACCGATGTCCACTTGTTGTTGTGCAACACGCGAAAGCGACAACATGTCAATACCCTTATAATGACAAAAATAACATATAAAGCACAAACTCTAAAAGTAAATAGAGAAAAAGAACACAAACTCATTTACGTGGTTCGGTCAAGATCAACCTACACCAGGAGGGGCAAGGGAATAAATCTTTATTTGAATCAATAGAAGAATCTTACAAGCTACAACGCACACATAAACCATAATCATCTTCTTTGGTGAGATCTCCAATGAGCTTTCCTTGAATATCTCTCAAAGACTCTTCTTAGTGGATGTCCACAAAACCTTAAAAAACCCCAGCTTTTATCAATCAATAGCCTCAAACACTTCCCATCTATAAAATGGACAACTGGCGACATTATATATACACTCCCTAACTTAATTTAGACATTGGAGCAATCTGGACTTTCGAAATCCAACCTTTAGATTAGATCCGCTCATCAAAATGAGCAGATCTCGACTCAATCGCATGATGCTGGTATGTCATCAAATATACTGTTTATGAGACACAATTTGTCACAAAACTTGATGGATAATTTGTCTACTTTCAATTATGTCAGAAGCGACATTTCTACCGACACTCATTATCTTTATGGTTGTTTCGACATGTATGCTTTATCGAATCCTTGCTCAGTGTTCGTAGCACTCCAAAAGAACATGAACCACATCCAACAATCTCTATATTGGTGAGATATTACTCTGGCCACTTTATGAGATGTTTGTGATGCTAAGTGCTTCTTTTAACTTTATCTCCACTTAATTAGGCCCATTTCTTCCAGTGTTATAGTTTTTGAGTAGAACCAAGAAACTACAACTGCGCTTCAACTTGCCCAAAAATAAAGTATGACCACTTGGACAATCTTGTTCTAGAAATCGAGAAACTGTCATTGTGACGATCTTTGGTCCAGAACCACAAAACTGTCACGACCGTCTATCGTGACTGGAACCTTCCTCCAGCTGGAGTATATTAATAGAAGTCAATGCCGACTTGAACAACTCCACCGAAATAGCGTTTGTTAGAGCACCGTCCAGCTTCACCTTAATGTTAATCTTCAATAGATTGATCTCCTTATTGCATCATTTTTATACCTTGTGGTATCACACATTGAGTTATTTCATCATACTGTGGTATACTAAACTTGTGGTGAGATGTATTGCTCCTTTCTTGTCACAAAATATTGGATCTGAACCTTCTCAATCCTAAGCTCACTATGCATACCCCTTATCCATAATGCCTCCTTGGATTCTTCGACTGCCACCATGTACTTAAGACTTCAAAGTGGAAAGTGCCATAATATATTGAAGTGTAACATTCCAACTTACTAAAGAATCTGCAAGAGGGTATAAACATAGCCCATAGTTGACCCTTTTTTTTTCAAATTACTAGTGTAATCAAAATCCACATAACCCTACAACTAGTTAGGTTTATGTTCTGATTTATGAAATAATAAATCGAGATCCTTTAAGCCCTTTAGGTATCAAAGTATCAACTTTACAGCTTCCTAACGAAGCGGATTTGACTTTAACCAGCTGACTAAATTATCTACAAACAACATATTTTGACGTATATATGCACATCATCGCATACATCAGCAAACCCACTGCAGTGGCATATGGAACCAACTCCAACCAGCCAAAAATAGACTAATTTTAACAAACAATGATTTCAAATTCTTCACCAGATCCATTCTAGAACAAGAAAAAATTCAAACTTTATAAGAAAATGGATGGGAAGAAAGGGGGACCTGGTTCTGTGGAGGACGTCAGCGAGCAGTGGCGGCGGAGTTGGTGTCGTCGGACTAGCGACGACGAACGTCGAAGGATCTCTGTCGATCAATCGCCATTTCTCTTGCTCTCACTCACTCTTGATCGATCTTTCGATCGATCTAATAGGGTTTCGGCGAGCGGGTGAGCGTTTCTTATGTTAGTGGTATAGACCAAATAGGTGACAGTTGGGTCAGATTTTAGGTCCGGGTTCGGTTCTCTGAATAGGGATGGAGAGAGTGAATGGGAGAGGGGCAAAATTTTTGACTGAGGGAGAGAAAGTGTGCGACAGACGCAGAGTGAATGGGGAGAGAGGTATTAAAAAGATTTAGGGTGAAACTTGATCGCACGGGTTAACAAAAAAATATTGGCAGTTGTCCGAGCTCTCTAGCCTAGTGGTATTAGAGTGGACATCCGGAGGGGCCGGCAAGGTTCGAGCCCCCCAATTGTGTGTGTGCGGGTGATTTCAAAAAAAAAATGGCAGTTATTTTCTTTCGTGTACAAAAATTATTGTGCATTTTTTTTGTATAAGCAATTATGGCGTTCAATGTTCACCATAAATACTATAAATAGAAGTATCAATTGTAAATAATGTTCTTTTTATAGCATTCATTCAAATGTATGTCGTGAATGTATTATTTATGACACGCTAAATAAGCACGCCTTAATTTTAATGTCGTAAAAAGTAACTTTTCTTGTTGTGTAAGACATCTTCACCTTCTCTTTCTCCTCCTCTATTTTTGTAACATTTGGAATCGAGATCACGACAATACCCTTATAATGATGATAATAACAATGCATAATTAGTATTGTAATTAAATAGACACAAAGCACACAAGAGATTTACATGGTTTGGTCAGATTGACCTAATCCATGAGACAAAGAAATCTTTATTTAAATCAATGAGAAAACCTTATAAAATGTTATAATGCACACAAAAAACCACCACCTCTAAGGTGAGATCTCATACGTGCTCTACTTGAATCTCTCTGAAAGACTCTTTTTAATGGCTCTCTAGTGAAACCCTAACTTTTAGCAATTTACGCCTTCAAGCACTTTCCACCTACAAAGTGGACTAGTGGAGGCATTAAATACCCCTTACGCCATAACTTAACCTAGGACTTGGAGCGATTAAAATCTGATCCTCTCATCAAAATGAGCAGATCCTGACTTGACGACATGTCGACGGTATGTTAGTGGCGTATTGCCGGTATACCGTTTGTGAGATCTAATTTGTCCCAAAATTAGTTGGACAAAATTTTCCACTTTCATGTATATATGTTGGTTGTCTCGCTCTACTCCCAAAATATATGGCACAAAACACATGACAATGACCAACTACTTATGAAGCAAACTTTAACCCAAATTGGTACATATATGTTACCCAAAGTTGAGTTTTCTAACTATCAGTCTTTATAACTAATCTAACAATACTATATCTCAATCCATAGAAAATTGAATATCAAGAATGAACAATATGTATTATGGTTGGTCGTCCAATAATACACTTATACGAATAAGGCCGAAAAAATGATATAAGCATACAAACGTGGTATGTAAGCAGGCCCTCTAAAAGTCATGAATAGAAGTCAAGTTAGCAAGTATTCAAATGATGCAAATTATATGCCAAAAACTAAAAACAATGATACGAACTCACCAAAACTCTAAAAGTCATGAAATTCGAGTATAGTGGATTGCAAATATGCCAATTTGTGTCTCATCAACGTTCCCACAAAATTGCGATCTGATTAACGGTCATAGAATTTGAAGAAACTTATCGTAGGGCAAGTTCAACATTGAAAACCCAACAATGTGGGTCTCGTTGTGATCCAATGATCATGCAAGGATAATTTAATGCATATCAGTACAAAAAATAGCATTTTTTGATGAATACAGATCAAATTTGTCACACACGGTCAACGATATCTCGTTCCGTAGATTTGTACATGTCGAAAATGTCCATACGCATATTTTGATATGTTGCAAGTGGGACGAGGATTTCTAGTTCAGTAGTCTGACGCGTATGTGGTTCAAAATTCTGTATTAATTCTAGGGACGGAACATAAATTGATTGGTGAGAGGAGCCAAAAATATAAGCACATATTACCATAAAAGTTTAGGGTGAAAGATACACTATATATTTCAAAATTTTATGAAAATGGGAGGGAGACATAATATAGCTTCATCCTTGGTAATAACAAAACATGTGGTTTTAGAAGCATAAGTTTACTTATCAAGTCACTTCTTTTCTTTTAAAGTTGAGATCTCTCTAGTTAAACTTTTTTTTTTGGGCTGTATTTTGAACCCACACGTATTCCTTTAAGTTGCACTGGACTATCCTCCGGTGGTGTGGTAGAAATTATTCAGCGAACCAGACTCACCATGAACATTGATTATTCTCCACTTCATTGTTTGGAAATTTGAGGATGGGGAGAAGAACCAATGCTGCCACTGCATGCATTCACTCATTAGGTGGAGGAGAATTAAGGCTCATGGTGAGTCCGGCTCATTGAATAATTTTTCGTGATGTGGTGAGGAGAAGATATAATTGCATGAGTAATACTATTCGTACGTCCAAATTGTCCCTCCAAACCATTCCTCCTTATGTGGCGGTTGACGTGGCATGCTAAATAGTATTATGTGTCATTTGACACGGCAGATGACAAATTTTAACCCAAAAATTAATTACCCTTTTTTTTATGTTAATGTTAATGTTAATATTAATGTTATTGTTATTGTTAACATTAATTTTAATTTTAATGTCAATGTTAATATTAATTTTAATTTTAATATTAATTTTAATGTTAATATTAATTATAAAATTTGCCATGTCATCTGCCACATCAATATGCCACGTCCACGTAAGGAGGGATAATTTGGAGGAATAATTTGGAGGGACAAATAGCGTTATTAAACAATCTTGCTATATGGCTAGCTTAGTACTAGCTCACTACTAGCAAATGCTGATGTGCCGGAGAGAGGTAACCAAGTTTACAGGTTTAGCTGATCAACAGCTTTTGGAAAATATTCTTTAAACATTTCTCTTATGTTAATTGGCTCTCAAAAAATTTGGGTGATGACATCTTCCATTATGTGGCATCTGACATGGAAAGTGACATGGCAGCTGACATGTCATATTTTAACCAAAAAAATTAATTGCCCAAAAAAATTATTGTTAATGTTAATGCTAATTTTAATGTTAATATTAATTTTAATGTTAATGTTAAAATTAATATTAATGCTAATTAATGTTAATAATCATATTCATATTAATTTGAAGTTAATATTAATTTTAGTATTAATTTTAATGTTAATGTTAATGCTAATTTTAATTTAATGTTAATATTAATTTTAATGTTAAAGTTAATATTAATATTAATTCTAATATTAATGTTAATGTTAATTTTAATATTAATATTAATGTTAACCAGCTAAACCTGTAAACTTGGTTACATCTCTCTGTCACATCAGCATTTGCTAGTAGTGAGCTAGTATTAAGATAGCCATAGAGCAATTTCCGTTGTTAAAACAAAACGTGGATTTAGTCGTTGTTATATGAAGATATATTTTCCTTGGCTTTCTTAAGCAGCCCAGACGGCACCGATGCTATTAGAGGAATCGTTGCGCGCGAGAAATTTTCATTTCCATCAAGTCACCACCACGTAACGTGGTTGCAAGACGTGATGTTCGGTTGTGCTCACGTGAGCTTCTTCCCTCCCGGCCATCACAACCCTAAGACTGGAGATGTGTTCGGGATGAATCCCTCGCCGGAGTCGTTTCCCTCCCGGCCATCACAACTATTAGAGGCCAAGTGGCCAATTGAAGATCACCCAGTTAATCTTAAGAGATGACATGGGCCGCTACTATATACATCTCTTGGACATCATCGTCGGTGGTCGACGCCTGAAGCTCCCATCGGGCACGTTCGGGCTCTAGGAGAACGGCAACGCACGGAGGCTGCATTATCGACAAAACACATTGGGTGACGGTATTGATCATTGTTAATCCCGGGGCTTGATAAAAGATGGTAGACTCGATGTCGAGATCAGAGGTTCAACAAACGTTCACCTTCTGATTATTCTCGAAATCCAAGAGAAACACTATAATATAAATCTGATTACAAAAGCAACAATAATCAGAAAGTAAATCTCACGTTCTTCCTCGCAATCGCAGTTGCTGACGGACAGAACTGAGTTCAGAAAATAAATCTCACGTTCTTCCTTGCAATCGCAGTTGCAGATGGACAGAACTGAGTTACAACTCAGATGAAGGAGAAGGAAGAAGAAAGAAGAAGAGGAAAGGTTCTTGCTGGGGTGATTAAGATCACCGTTGCTCAAAGCAAGATTCGCCCCACCACGATCTGCTTCAGGAACCAGCAAGTTCACGAAGAACTTCTGGAACGCTCGTAAGTCAAAATTTGAGACTTGAACAGGCTTCCTGGACTTTACAGACTCCCTTAACTCTCTTCTTGGTGCATCTTTCAAAAGAGGCCAAGGGGCTCTATTTATAGAGTGGAGTTGAGACTTCACCTCTTCTTCTATCCGATGTGGGACTAAAATACCAATACTCAAAAATAGAGTTTGATATTTTAGATCATCCCACAATCAGCATAGAAGTGTGCCAGTCCACGCCTACCCCCCGAACACTCCCGTGCATGCACGAGATATCCTGGAGTCCGTGTCCGAGTCCGAGTTCGAGTCCGCACAACAAAAATCAACTTGCATCCTTGTTGGAATTAATCCTTTTTCTTTCTAGAAAAATACTCCCACATGACACAAACTTGTGCCCCACTACACCTCATGTGCACACCTCAACACAAGCAATGCATTATATTGAGATACTCACTATTTGGTGTAGCCTATGTGGGACTATCTTTCTAGTCCAAAGGCAAAAACACCAACAATCTCCCACATATCTCAATATATGGGTTGAGCGTTCCCCACAGTGACTGTCCATCATGCATTAGGAGAGATGTCGCTACGACTTGAATCTTCCTGCATAGGTTAAATAACAACATGATATAAGAATGTACTAAGCCTTGAATTCTGCACCATAACTGCAATTCTTCTTACTCACATAATGACATCAACTGTGCTTCTGGCTGCACATTGAAGGCCTTGTGCCAGCCTGATTTCAGTGTATAATTTTTGGGCGTCTACAAGTTTACCCCCAAGAGACGGCCTGATATCTCTGTCCATACACTATAGGTGAGTTCTTTATAAAGAGTCATGGCATGAAGCATTGCGCTTCTTTGCGGTGCTACGCCGCTATGACATGGCTTAAAGCCGAGGCTTTATCCCACCTGGGTACCTCATCGTAGTGTCATACTACTGTAGCATAAGGTCACAGGCCTTTTTGTAGTGCCAAACTACCCAGCATGAAGCATTGCGCTTCCGTGCGGTGTTACGCCGCTATGACATGACTCGCAAAGCCGAGGCTTTACCCTACCTGGTACCTCTTCGTGGTGTCATGCCACTGTAACATGAGGACATCGTCCTCTTTGTAGTACTGTCTACCTCTTTTTATTACGATTATCATACAACATTAGGCTACCTGCCTATTTGCGGTGCTACTCCGCTGTGACTTGGCTTGCAAAGCCGAGGCATTACTCCTACCTGGGAACCTCATGGTGGAGTCACCCCACTGTAGCATGGAGTTACACTCCTTGTAGTGCTGCGCTACCGTGCTTCCTGTAAAGCACTCCAGACATTCACTCTGCCTGAGAACTCATTAAGGCATTTAAGCCAACCTTCCCACAGGATCCGTTTTCCGCAGAAAACAACAGTAGACAACAGTGGTTGTAGATCCGTAACCTCTCCATGTCATATAGGACAAGTACCTACCGTTCCTGATATTCTTCTGGTTAATAGTCCTCCCTTGAACTAAAAGCTAGATGCCTAGTAGATTTCTCTTTGAACTAATAGCATAAAACTTTATGGTAGGATTGTAATAACACAATATCAGAATGCCTTCAAGCCTATTTTACAAGCTGTGTCATCGACCAGCTGGCGCTTGAGGCCCTTGGTGAACGGATCCGCCATGTTCTCCTGACTCCGAACATCAATCACTGCAATAACACCCCTCTTGATGAGATCGTGTATTGTCCTGTGCTTCAACCGCACAGTCCTCTTCTTCCCGTTGAAGAGGTCATTTGATGCCACCGCCGCAGTCGCCTGGTTGTCGCAATATATCGGTATCCCCGATATTTATGACCCAACCACTGGAAGATCATACATGAGCTCCCGAAGCCATTTTGCTTCCTTCGCTACGGTATCAAGTGCAAAGAACTCAGATTTTATGGATGACCGCGAGAGCATAGTCTGCTTCTTCGATTTTCACGATATAGAAGCTCCACCCATTATGAAAATGTATCCACCTGTGGACCTCTCGCACTCCACTTCTGAGCACCAACTGGCATCACTGAAGCCTTCCACTAACGGCGGATCTCTGCTGTAGTGCAATGTATATGTCTGAGTCTTCTTGAGATATCTCATAACCCGTTTTACAGCTTTCCAGTACCTAATGCCTGGGTTGCTCGTGAAACGACTCAGCATTCCCACAGCGAAAGCTATGTCAGGCCTTGTGGCAGTAGTAGCATACATCAAACTCCCTATTACGCTTGCATACTCCAGCTGCCTGATGCTTTCCCTTGAATTAGGCTTCAGTTTCAGATCACACTTGTACAGCGTATCGATCCCTGGAAGATCCTGATATCCGTAACGAGTGATCATCTTCTCAACATAATGAGACTGTGACAGCGCTAATCCAGTGTCTGTCCGGATGATCTTGAGTCCCAAGATAACATCAGCATCCCCCAAGTCCTTCATACTGAACTTCGTCGAGAGGAACTTCTTTGTCTCCGTGACACAGCTTATATCCGTACCTAGGATTAGCATGTCGTCCACGTATAGACAAACGATGACTCCTCTTCCGTTAGCAAACTTCCTATAGACACACTTGTCTGTTTTACTGACCCTGTAGCCATTTGACCTTATGACTTTGTCAAACTTCTCATGCCACATTTTGGGAGCTTGCTTTAAACCGTACAGAGATTTCACCAACTTGCAGACTTTGTCTTCAAGACCTTTGATGACAAACCCTTCTGGTTGTTGTATGTAGATCTCTTCGGTCAGCTCGTCATTCAAGAATGTCGTTTTTACATCCATCTGATGTATCACCATTTTATGTATCGTTGCGAGAGCAATCAACATTCTGACGGTGGTCATCCGGACTACTGGAGCATACGTGTCAAAGTAGTCGATCCCCTGCTTCTGAAAAAAGCCCTTGGCCACCAACCTGGTCTTGAACTTGTCAATAGTTCCATCTGCTTTCATCTTCTTCTTGAAGATCCATTTGCATCTGATGGGTTTCGCTCCTTCAGGAAGATCAACCAACACCCAAGTGTTATTTGAAGTGATGGAATCAATTTCATTGTCAATCGCCTTCTTCCAGAAAATATCATCTCTGGTCTTCATCGTCTCATCATAGGTAAGCGGATCTGCTTCCACATGATAGGTGATGAAGTCATCTCCGAAGTTGTTCGGCCTCCTCGCTCGCTTCGACGACGGCTCAGCGAGTTCTGGTTCAACCGTTGTTTCAACAACAACATCTCCTTGGACTACTTCTTTATTGAAAACTTCAGTTTCTTGCGCACCCTTATTGTTCTCCGGTTTATCCGTAAGAACAATATTATTATGCCTTGCAAATTATCTCAATATCAAGAAATCTCCGAGCATCACTCTTCTCGGCATACCCCAAGAAGATCATCTTCGTAGTCCTAGTCCCCAGCTTCTGAATCTTCAGATCTGGGAGTTTCACATAAGCTAGAGACCCCCACACTCGAATGACATTCAAGTTAGGTCTGACTTTGAACCAGTGTTCATGAGGAGTTACGTCCGAAGTTGCATACGATACTCTATTTAGAATAAAAGTGGTCGTCAATGCAGCTTCTTCCCATTAGCATTTAGGAAGACCCGTAGTTAGTAGCATTGAGTTCATCATTTCTGTTAACGTTCTGTTCTTCATCTCTGCTATCCCGTTAGATTGAGGAGAATACGGAGCAGTAGTCTCATTGTTGATTCCATGTTCTTTACAGAACGATGTGAATTCATGAGACCTATACTCTACATCTCGATCACTTCTGAGTAGTTGTAGATCGGTTTAACGTTCAGCTTCAGTCCTGAAGTCTCTGAACTATACTCGAATGCTGCATCATTCTACTTGAGAAGTCATGCGAACGTGCACTTCGAGAAACACTTCGAACTGGCCTCTGTGGAGAATTGATAAAAGTCACAGATATCTGAGTGTACTAACTCCAGATGATCAGTACGTTAGTTCAATCATCTGAGCAGCTTCCCAACAGCCTTGTATCTGCACAGACCTTAAACTTCTCCACCTTCTTACCCCCACATTCCGAAGATAAGGTCCCGGTAGGACAGCTTGAGTCTGCTTCTGTCATAGAACAACTCTCAGTCCACTCAATGAAGTAACTTTATCGCCATCATCAGAAGTTCAAACATTCCTTCAGCACCGAACATCTTTTCGAAGCATGTTCCTCACCAAAAAATAACCATCTGGCTAGTACAAATGTCCATCTTTCAAGTCTGTATCAGATAACAGACTTTCTGAGATTAGATCGCCAAAAAATCTCTGGTACGTGCAATACGTATTCCAGTGTCCGTGTCGGTGGTTAATAACCACTGTCTCGATCTTTAAAACTTCTGCTAGATATATGTTCGCCATCGAGACCTTCGTCATAACATGGCTCGTCCTTGGTGAACAGATCCTTTGAGAGCACACGTGGTCAGATGCACTAATGTCAAACCACTAGTCAGCTACCACGCTAGATAACTCAACCTGTGCAACAATAGCAACCAAGTTAAGTAATCAAAATAACCAAGTTTAGCTATACCTGCTATTTTGGTTTGGGCTTGGATTTGCATTCACTCATGTAGTGGTCATTCTTGTCACAGTTGAAGCAAGTCACGTGGGACTTGAACTTCTGTTGCTTGAACGAAGGACCGTTCACTTTTAGATTAGTGGAGTCCTTCTTCTTGTGATGAGAAGCCACCTGCTTCCTCTTGAACTCTCTTGTCTGCACCAAGTTGGCCTTAGCCATTTGGTTGGACAGAGAGTCCATCTTTTGTTGAGATCGTATTTCGTCCTCAACGTGGATCTCTTGTAGAAGATCTTCCAAGCTAATGTCCCGCTTCTTCCGATGCATTCTAGCATAGAAGTTGTTCCAATCAGCAGAAAGTTTCGAGACTATCCCTCCAACGACAAACTTGTCGACGAGGGACATCTTCTCGTCATCTAACTTCTGGCACAACTTCAGGAATTCCTTCACTTGAGGTAGCATCGTCATCTCGTCTTCAAAGAGCCACTTGTGGTACTTCTCGACGATGAAGATTTTGGATCTGTTCTCATCATCTTCATATAGCTTACCCAAAGAATTCCAGATCTCTTTGGCCTTCACCTTCTTGGAATATGACTATGCCAGAGAGTCTTCCATAGAGTTGAGAATCAGCAGTTTACAGATGTTGTTTTCTCTCTTCCATTTGCTCTGCTTGACGAGTGTAGCAGCAATAGCATCGGTAGTTCCTCCTTCTGGAATCGTCGGTTCATCCTCAATCAACACATGGTCTACGTCCACGAGTTGAATACTAAGGGTGACATTCCTCTTCCAGATTTGGAAATGTTCTTCGTCGAATTTTTTCAACTTGTTAAAGCTGGTATCGATGAGAGAACCACGAGAGTTCTCCATCTATAAGGATCTTGCTTTGAGATTGTTAATCCCGGGGCTTGATCAAAGATGGTAGACTCGATGTCGAGATCAGAGGTTCAACAAACGTTCACCTTCTGATTATTCTCAAAATCCAAGAGGAACACTATAATATAAATCTGATTACAAAAGCAACAATAATCAGAAAGTAAATCTCACGTTCTTCCTCGCAATCGCAGTTGCTGACGGACAGAACTGAGTTCAGAAAATAAATCTCACGTTCTTCCTTGCAATCGCAGTTGCAGACGGACAGAACTGAGTTACAACTCAGATGAAGGAGAAGGAAGAAGAAAGAAGAAGAGGAAAGGTTCTTGCTGGGGTGATTAAGATCACCGTTGCTCAAAGCAAGATTCGCCCCACCACGATCTGCTTCCAGGAACCAGCAAGTTTACGAAGAACTTCTGGAACGCTCGTAAGTCAAAATTTGAGACTTGAACGGGCTTCCTGGACTTTACAGACTCCCTTAACTCTCTTCTTGGTGCATCTTTCAAAGGAGGCCAAGGGGCTCTATTTATAGAGTGGAGTTGAGACTTCACCTCTTCTTCTATCCGATGTGGGACTAAAATACCAATACTCAAAAATAGAGTTTGATATTTTAGATCATCCCACAATCAGCATAGAAGTTTGCCAGTCTACGCCTACCCCCCGAACACTCCCGTGCATGCACGAGATATCCTGGAGTCCGTGTCCGAGTCCGAGTCCGCACAACAAAAATCAACTTGCATCCTTGTTGGAATTAATCCTTTTTCCTTCTAGAAAAATACTCCCACATGACACAAACTTGTGCCCCACTACACCTCATGTGCACACCTCAACACAAGCAATGCATTATATTGAGATACTCACCATTTGGTGTAGCCGATGTGGGACTATCTTTCTAGTCCAAAGGCAAAAACACCAACAATCACTTCAGTCCATATCCCGGTTTGGTTGTCACAGACGGGCAAGACATGGGCGGTCTAGATCTTTGCTATCTCAAGTGATCCATCCGTACGGAGCCGCCGGCCATTATAAGTTTTGTCTTCTGATGCAGCCAAACGAAGCTGGCACGATGCTCGGCGCTGCATCCCAGCAAAATGTGCGTGTTACGATCGATGTCTCGGCCAGGCAGGTCAAGTTTTTCGAAGCATCGAGATGCCACTTGTCATGATGATCGTGTCTACTCCGGGCATGTATATGTGCTTAGACGCCAATAAATTTAAATCGGATTGTTTTAACTAACGAAGTGGTCCGTGGGTTGTGGTCTAGTGGTAGCAACGGGAGGCCAGCATGGAAGCCACAGGTTCGAATTTCCCTCTTGGCATTCTCCAAGCTGGAGAAAAGTACAGCTAAAAAAAAACACTAACAAAGTGAAGCACATCTTGAACTTTGAGGCAGTACACTAACTAAACCAAGTTACAGTTTTAACTTCTTGATCTCAAATTACGTCAACATCCAAAGAAGGAAAAACAAGTTTCTATAATCTAAGTTATACAAAGAAAAGTTCTGATTAGTAGAAAACTCTGCAAGTAACTAACAATAATTGTCTCTGCAGATAATGCGTTATATGTACTACTGCGTTTAAACCTCCCAAGAAATTCGTTCCATTATGAAGCCATCTACTGCGAATCTTTTAACATGTTAATGTTTTGTAACTTTTAATTGTTTAAAAGTTGATTTAGAAGATGGTGTAGATTTTTAAGTGCTTTTCAGTCGATAGATGTAGCTGAACTCCCTTTCATTTGCTTCCACAGTAGAAAACATTTCCATACTAAATTTCCTTTTGTTGCAGCTTTCAAGCACATCTTTAATTGTTATATGCTAACCTAGATCTTAAGTACCAACACAATGAAGATTTGTCAGATAATTTCATCAATCTTTGTAAAAGAGTTAACCAAGTTTGTATGACTGATTGTGGACCCAACACCGACCCTCTACTTAATTTTCTGCCAAATTTCTAACCAAGATCGATCGATATGAGCATATATAGGAAGGTCGTGTCATATATAAAAAGGGATATTTTAGCAAATTCCTCTATTCAAAATATAGAAACTAGCATATATTTTCACTATTTTAGAAAACTAGCAAATACCACATTACTTTGTCAATCAACCAAAATTTTGGTTAAATAGTGGGATATATCTTAAAATTTTATTTGTTCCATACAAAGGAATGGAAACACTTACTAATTTTTAAAAAGAATGGGAGCATATGCTAATTTCTATATTTTGAATGTGGACATTTGCTAAAATATTTCTATATAAAAACCTTGATGTCTAGTCGGTAAATGGATTACATGCTGATGCAGCCCAAGTGATAGAAGTGTAGTGCCTTCAGAATCTCAAGAAGAAGGCAAAGATGGGAAGAGAGAGGCACACAATGACAACCAATAACATAAAAAAATATCCACTTATTTATTATTCATGATTGAGTCCTTAAATAAGGCTCAATTCTGTCGAAAGAAAAATTATAATAATTAATCAAAAATATAAACTATCTAAATTTGCATGATTTAATATGATCATAATCCTCCAATTTTGCAACATCTGATTTGATTTGTTATATCAAATCATTAATTGAAAACTAATGAAAAATGTAAACTTTTCCTTTTCGGACGTTTTGGGATCCGAAACAACTTAGTTTAAAAATGGAAGTTGTGTAAGCCATATATATTTTTAAGTTGTTATAAATATGAATAATTCACATTATATTATTTGGTATACATAATCTATGTCTTTTGGTTATCCATAACCTATGACATTTGGTTATCCATAACTTATGTCTTTTAGCATTTATCCTTTAATTATTATGATGATGTTAAACCTCCATTGTAAGTCTATATAAAGGGCTCTTCTCAAGATGATTGAGACAAGTGAATGAAGAAACAATTTCTTCAATTTTTCTATCTCCATTTCTTTGCCTTACAATACGTTATCAGCACGATGATCTAGTAAATAGAAGAAGGAAGAAATAGTTCTCCTAAGAAAAGAAAGGTATTGAAGAGGTAAGTCTAATCTTATATACTTAGATACATGCATGTTTTAGTAAAATTAAATACACGTTTGATTTATGTATTTAAAGATCAATTAGAATGTAAGTTTTCTAGATCTACTTTTCTTTTAGTTTTAAATCTAAATATGTATTGAACATGTTCACAATTTCATTCAAAATAGAAAATTTATGATAATCTATTTAAGATTATGTATAAATTTTATTTATATATGTTTTCGTATGAACTATGAAATTAATCTAGAATATCTTAAAATTTTCTTCACTTATTTGGAGTTAGTTAATTTCATTAAATTAGTTCATGTGAATTGGTTATTTCTATTATTTTATTTATTTGAATTCTATAGTGTACTACTTCTCATTGTTGTATATGTGAATCGAATTATATTTAAGAAAAGAAAAAAGTACCCAAAATATATTATTATATAATGATCACATTATTGTATATGTGATAAACATAAGATATAATATTCTTTAGTAGCATTTTATCACATTGTTGTATATGTGATACACATAAGACATAATATTCTTTGATAGTATTTTATCACATTGTTGTATATGTGATACACATGAGATAATATTCTTTGATAGCAATATAATATTCTTTAGTAGCATTTTATCACATTGGTGTATATGTGATACACATAAGATATAATATTCTTTGATAACGTTTTATCACATTGTTGTATATGTGATACTTCTTTGATAGCGTTCTACCACATTGTTGTATATGTGATACGCATAAGGTATATTCTTTGATAGTGTTTCATCACATTGTGACATATGTGAAGTTTTGTAACCTTTAAAGCGCTATCAATTTTATTATTAATTTACATCTAATATAATTATTTTCTGTCATATAGATGTTGAATGTTATAAAGTTTGAATTCAAAGCTCTTAATGTGAGCAGAGATAATTATTTATCATGACAATGGATGCAAAGTTGCAATTGTAGTCCAACAAGTTTGACGGTACTATTAAGAAGAAAAATAAAGAAAGTTCTAAAGCCAAGGTCAAGACTTTGATTTGATTTTTCTATGATATCATATCCATGATGATCTAAAGACAGTATATCTATGTGAGGATGATCCATTGAATTTGTGGACATCTCTAAATGATAGATTTGACCACCAAAGGATGGTAATCCTTCTGACTGCTCAAACTGAATGGTTGAATTTAAGATACCATGATTGTAAAAATGTTAAATAATATAATTGTGCAATGTTTAATATTGTTCCTCGCCTTAGATTGTGCGGAGAAAAAGTAACAGAGACTCAAGTGATTGAGAAAATCCTCTTCATTTTTTATGCAAGTAATGTGCTTTTGTAGCAATAATATCGTAAAAAAATTTCATAAATTACTCTGATCTGGTGACTATCTCAGTGTAGCAAAGGCAAATAGTAACGTTCTCATGAAAAACCACAACTCTAGACCAACTAGGTCAATGGCAATTCCTGAGACAAATGCTAATTTTGTAACTAGCAGAGGTCGTGGTGGAGGACGTGGAACAAGGAATGAAAAAATAATTTGTGGAAGATATGGTCATGGTTATCAACCTTACAAAGGTTGAAACAATGGTTCACGAAAGAATAAATGAACAAGTGGACAACAACCTCTAACAAAGAAAATCAAGTTACAAATGAACAGTTTGAGAAGATGCTAATACAATTTTTATTTTTATTTTTATTGAATGAGCACTTGGTCAATATATGTTTATTTTAAGTATTTATAAACTATTTATAGTTGAAGTCATGCTTTTGGTTTCCATCACAGAATGTCTAGGCCATGAGAGTTTTGTTTTATTGAAAATATATATATTATAAATTTGGAGTTACATTTCTATAATATGATATTATCATTCGAAATGCTTAATTTTTTTTATTATACTTATGCTAGCTAGAATATATAAGTTCATAATATTTTTTATTTTGCTTCATGGAGTAGTAATGCATTCTTGTCGTAAATATGACAAAGATAGACATTGATTTAGCAATGTCGAGCTACTCAACAAGAGATTGAGAGATTGAAAGAATCTAAGAAAAATGACTTAGATATGTGTTTGGTAAATAGTGCTATAACATATATATCCAAGAAAAATAACTTAGATATGTGTTTGGTAGATAGTACTACAAGACACATGAATTTAAAGAATCAAAGTTTTTGCTAAAGTTATTATTTGACATGTATAAAGTACCAACAATAGCTGGGCCAGCCATATAATTGAAGGCTTTAGAAGAGCACATATCATGTTACCAAATGGTACTCAAATCTATTTACAGAATGTGCTATATTCAAGTAGTTCCGTAAAGTAATTTGTTAAGTTTCAAGGATATACACAAAATGGATACCATATTGAAATTCAAAATGACAACAACAAAGAGTCATTATGTAGCACATCTAACGTTGGGAGCAAAAGGCTCACATTAGAAGAATTATCTTATTTTTTGGTGGGTTTGTATTTCACCACCATTGGCATAATTGAATCTAATATGAATATGGCAAAATATAAAGCCAATGATCATGTCTTATATAACATTTGGCATGACCCTTTGGGTCATCCGGGACAAACTATGTTCAATCGGATCATTGATAATCTTTGTGGATATTTATTGGAAAATTACGATATTGGCTTATCGAAGAATCAACTATATGTTCCTTGTTTACAAGGAAAGATTATAACTAGACCATCTCTTCTAAAAGTTAAGAATGCGTCTCCTACTTTCTTGTAAAGAACATAATGAGACAATTGTGGTCATATTCACCCTGCTAGTGGTTCTTTTTAAGACATTTTATGGTACTCATAGATGCATCTATTAAGTGGTCATATGTTTATCTATCGTCTACTAGAAATCTCATATTTTCTCGTCTTTAACCTAAATTATTAAACTTAGATCTCAGTTTTCTAATCATACGACTATATTAATTAGTCTTGATAATTTTGCATAATTCATCTCACAAGCTTTTGATAATTATTGTACATCATTAGTGACTGAGATAGAGGATCATGTTCCCCAGTGCACACACAAAATGGATTAGCTGAGTCATTTATTAAACATCTTCAACTTATAGCTAGACCTCTACTAGTGCAATCTAGTTTGAAAATTTGTGGCTTGAGACATGATATTTTACATGTTGCATCTTTAGTTAAATTTAGACCCATTGCCTACCATATTATTTTATATATACAACTTGTTAGTGGTAAACAACCAAACATTAAATATTTGAAAAAGTTTGGATATACAGTATATGTTCCAGTTCCATCTCCAAAAAGAACAAAGATGGGTCCCCAATGATGTTTGAAAAATATACATTAGTTTGACTTTTCTTCCATAATAAGATATTTAAAAATCAATGACTGGTAATGTCTTTACTACAAAATTTATGATTGTCAATTTGATGATTGAGTCTTCCCGCCGTTAGGGGGAGGTATAAACAACAAATTTTTTATATTGAACAAACTATTGCCAATTAACATTGTGAATTGACATAGTATACGCCTACTCTATCGATCTCATTAAGTTCCAAGAACTCTACAATGTGATTATGAGATAAGAAGTGTAACGCCCCAGAACCAAAATACTAGAGAGCGGGGGCGGACATAGCCAGCTACGTATATTGAAGTGCAACCCACCTCGCTATACGGTCACAACTGTCTAAATACATGAGGGTTTAACTACAAGCCATCAATCTCTTATGGTTATGAACAAGCCTATTGTCTCAATCTCAAGCAAGCAATAACAATTACAAGATGTCAGAACACCAAATATTCAATAGTAAGGCGTCCCATACATTACATATTTGGATGATCATGAAGCTAGTCATACAAAATATGAAGACTGGTAAGAGTTTCAGTCATACATGATCAACCGTAGGATTTGTTCATCATGCTTCAGCCGGTAGGCAGACAGTAAGTAAAGTGCAATCGAGCTAACACGTGCTCGTCGACTAAACGCCTCAAAAGAATATTTTTACAATAGAGTGGGAGAGCAAAATAAAACCCACTCGTTGCCAGGTTTACGCCTGGTGCTCACCATCTGGCTGGAAGGTAGAAAGATCCTCTGGAGCCGCTCCAGTATCGGGCCATACAAAACCAGCTGGGTCAGATCCCAGAAAGAGCAAGTGCCACAAAGGAGGCTTCACTTAAGAACTAAAACCAGCAATTAGCACAAAACATAATTATATAATAAAAGACTGGAAATATAGAAAATCATGAGGATGTACGATAAGATAACCATGGGACTATTCAGATAACCAAGTTACAACCCGTAAACCAAACAAGGACCGGGGTTGTAACCCTTCATCTGAACGAAACTTGGTTTCCCACTATTTATCATAAAGTAAGCACAAGCATTCAGGTCATGCTAACGATCTTGTACAGGATCAGGACAAGACTAGACTGGGTTAGACTGCCCAGCTACCCCCATCCTGGGGTCTGACTGATACCAGGTGCGAGCAAGATCTCGCATCCGGCTAGCTGCGGCCTCGATCTGAAAATCTGCTGGTATCCTGGCCAAGCGGAAGATCTCCTCTATATGCTCGATCCACTCATCGGCATATAGGATCCCCTCTGTCCCCAGAAAGTCCATGGGGCTCATCTTCTGAAACTGCTCGATCCCTGGTGTCCTCGGCTGATAGACCACTGGTCGAGCTGCAACCGTCATAAGGGCCAGCTCCAAGCCTCTCTCCTGTCGAGCCTGCTGTCGGTCCATGAACTGCTGGAAATACGCGAACATCTGAGCTGCGTCCACGTGTCCTGTAGGCGACGGCTGCTGGAAAGGATCCTCTGGAATGACCGGGTCCTTTCTTCGAGTCGGTGGATGCATACCCCCTGCTGCTACTGCCGAGGTCTCAATACGAGCAGAAGTGACAGGAGCTGCAGTCCCCTGGCCTCGCTGTACTGGCTGAGAGGTAGCAGTCCCCTCTATAGCATCCTCATGAATGGCACGCTGCAATCGAGTCTCCACCATCCTGAAGATAGACAAACAAGAGTATCAATTTCTTAGAAAGAAGCGAAATAACAAAGGCGGACAGTTAAAAATTCAAAAGATCAACTGACAATAATCAGATGGCAAATAAAAGAATTTTTCCTAAAGTGATTGAGTACCTTAAAATTAATGTCCTATATCCTACTGTAGGCTGTAGTGATACTCTAATTCGAATACCACTATACTTCTAGTCTAGACCTGCATATAGGCCACCACTAAAAACGTGTCACGACCCGCACCCTAGAGTAAGGGCACGAGACGTGGGTACGTCCAGCCTACGTCGCAGTGTCGACGGTAGAACGCTGTCCTAGGTCAACATACATCTAATAATATATATATCTAAACAGTTATACTCCCCGAATGGGGGTGACATAGCAGTAATAAACTCAATCACAACTAAGGAAGAGATAGCACGATATGAAATAGAACTCAAGAAAAACAATAGATGAAAAAGTAGTCTAAGATAATCCCAGTAAATAACCAGAAGTACATGGTCTCAGATACAGAATGAAAGAATATATACGACTCTGAACTCAGAAATAAGTCTAGCTAAAACATGTCTCAAGACTACATAAAGTAAGATAAGCCTAACTAATCTAGTCTAGGCAATGGGGGTGATATCCTCAGCTAGAGCTGGGTCCTCCTGAGGGTCCAGCTCGCAAGTGTCATCTAAGGCTGCCCCGTAGTAAGTATCCAGGCAGGCCTCCTCCTCGTCCTCTGTAATATTTTCAACAGGTCCAGTCAGGACAGGAGCGAGTACAGTACATCTCAACAGTTCATAGCAGGTTAGAAAATATAATCATGCAGTAAAGTAAGATACAGGTGCTGAAGAATACAGTATGTAAACAGAGAGAGAGAACTGTAATAGAAATATCTACTATAAGTAAGGAACTAACAGTGGCTAGTGAGTCAGAGTACATGATAGCACATGTGAACGGGACAGATTTGTACATGATCTACACTAAAGAGTTGTACATGATCTACACTACTATAGAATTATTCACATGACTACTAGCACTCCCCCGTTTCCCCAATCAATATACAAGGATCTAAGCAGGTTATGTTATTGTACATGATATCACATGGAGCCCATGAAAGGGTGCACATGATAGTATACATGAGGGCTCTGTGAACATGAGAGTACATGGTTCACAAGAGTGTACATGTATGGTGAAAGCACAGGAGTACATGATGAAAGTGAAACGCACATGACACAATGTACCCGATGCTCCCGAGGGGGATAACATCGCATGAAGAGATCCATATAGTACCAATCCGTGATAATGTCGTGACAGCACAAGTAAAGTAATTTAATACAGGAAATAATTCTAAGCATGATATGAAATGATCAGAGAATGTACTCGCCTGGTATCTGAGTGTCCAATATGAAAGTACTGTCCGAGGAGTGGTGTCTGGCTCCTAATCAGAACAGCACAAGTCACAATAAGTCCAAAATGGAGTCCTACTATGCATTCTACATGATTCTAGGTCAATCTAGGCCAAAGTCAACTCTTGGTCAACTCTGGTCATCCCTAGAAGTCAAACTAGGTCAACCAAGTCTAAATTAGGCCAAACTAGTCTACCTTAGCCTAATCAAGCCTAGCTTAGTACATACACAATATATGCATATTCACTACACTACACATTTACATTTTATATACATCCTATATACCCTAGGCTAAAGTATAACCCATATAACCTTAAGCTAAAACATAGAAATATATATACATACACTCATTACATTATACATACATATACTATATTCATATAGATACCAAATACCTACATTCATTACATTATACATACATATCTCATATTCATGTAGATAATATATATACATTTGTATATAAAGAGATAGGGCCTGTGTGTTGTGGCTGAGTGTGTGTGAAGGTGAAATGGGGCAGTCCAATTCTGGACAGTGTAGGAATTTAGAGGGAAACAGAATGTGTGTGTGGGTGTATGATGTGTGAACATGAAAGCAATGTGTGTGTGTGTGTATGAGGGGTGAGGCATACATGAAAGCAATGTGTGTGTATGACTAGATGGATAAAAATCTAGAAAAAAAAATAGTGCTAGTGTATGTGTGTAATGTGAGACATTCATGAGTGAGCTGAGTGTGTATAACAAAATAAAATAAAAATCTGGAAACACAGTGGCATGGGCAAAATCTGGAATAGTGAAGGGTATTAGGAAACCCAGTTCAGTCTCTCAGGTTTAGTCATAATAAAACAGCTAACACATGAATCTAACAGTTGACAGTAACATGTCCCTGTGTTCAACATTTGTATGTGGGTGCTAGCAGTTAACAGTTAAGGAAAATGGGAAGGAAACCAAATCATTGCATAAGAGTATTCAGTGATACTCACTGATATTTCCTGTCAGTAAGCAGGAACCTAATTCATGAATTCAATTATGCATACAAATAAAACTGAGATCAGTCTTGACTGTCTAGTGTTCAACATATCAAAATACCACTAATACATTTCCTAACAGGAATATTAGTGAAAGGAAACTAGTGTATCAGGAATTGGACAGTTGAACCCCCAAACAATACATAACAACCTAAATCAAACTCAGTTCTCAGGTTGAAACAAACTCAGGTTATTAGGAAAACTATTTCGATCTACAGTTCGAAAAAGAAAGGGGAATCAAACAGTCCTAAACATTTGAATCCAAGTCAATTGCTCAAATTTCAATCACATACCATAAAACCAATTGAATTGTAAAACTAGGCCACATATGCACTATCAAACATGTGGGGGGATGATTTACAGTGAAGAACATAATGCAGCAGGTAATTTGATCAACAGAAATGGGAAGAACAGTATCAGAAATTTGTTGGTATCAGACATATCCTTACACTAACATTCGAACCAAACTTCCACATAAAGAATGACTTAATCATGAAACTAAAATTATCAGAGGTTAATCAACACCTACTGGATCTATATAATCAATTTAAAACAGAAATTAAAGCATTAAAACAATTCACACAGGAACCCATATTAGGAACACTGAAAACACACAGTGCACGACACGTGCACAATCTATTCCTTTCTCGACACGACACGGGGACACGTGGGACTTGACACACGGGATGTCAGTCATAACCCCATGCCACGTGTCAAGTGGTTCGTGTCCTCGTGTCCTACAGGGGGAGAAAACGACCCCGAGCAGCAGGGGATCCAATCCTGAGCGCGCGCGCGCGTGCACCAGTGTGTGCACGCGTCGATTCCGATACGACACGACACATGGATCAACTCAGAAGAACATAAATGCATAAGAAACAGTAAAACCTAAATTTCTATTTAAAAACTTTGTACAAAAGAAATCGAAATTCCCTTTGTGGCATTTCGACAAACACCTAGGGACCCCTCTGATACGTGTCCTAAAGGACACAAAACTTACGAAACCCGACACGACACCAATGCAGGCACTTAGGGGACTCCTAGGGCTTCCTAAATATGAAGACAAATTGAAATTTCATGGAGAAATGGAGGAGTTACCTATGGATGAACTTTCAAGGAAAACCCCCTTTCAATAGCTCTTCTCTTGATGTCCCAATCCACTCAAATCACATCAAACTGAAATGAAACCTTAACAACAGTAAGAATAGATATTTTAGAACCTAATAGAAAAGATTAGAATGAAAAAGGAAGAGGAATGGAATTCTAGGGATTAAAATACAATAGGAAACTAACCTTCTTGAACTTTGAGCTTTCCTAAGAAAGAGGCAACCCTAGATTTTAGGAGGGTATTTATAGGGTGATGATCCCAATAGGGATGGGGTGGCCAGCCAACCATGTCTAGGGATTAGGGTTTGAAATTTTCTTAGGCTTTGGGCCAACTTACAAGCTATGTGTTAAATGACTAATCAAGGCTCTAAATCATAAACCATGACTTATGACTTTCTAATTTTTATTGCTAACTAGAGTCTAATGACCAAACCAATGATTAGGCTAGGTTAGACTAGAGTCATATAACCTAACCAAGTCCATACTAACTAGGGTTAGCTCCTAGGTTGGTCTACAGGGGTCAACACTAGTCAAAGTCAACCTAGTCCAAATAATTCCTAAAAATTCCCAAAAAATCAAATACATTCTAATAAATTCAAATTACCCCAAAATGACAAAAATACCCTCACACTAGAAATGTGATAGTGACAGATTACGCGGTCACGTGAGAACGTGTGCGTAAAAGGGCAATTAATACGCGGGCACGTGAAACGTGTGCGTAAAGAGGGTAAATGATACGCTGGCACATAAAACGTGGGCGTAAAACTAAATACAACGCTAGCACGTAAGAACGTGTGCATAAAAACTTCATCTTCTCCCCAAGGCCAAGACAAGCAGGCGTAAAAGCTCAAGAGCTCAAGAAAGCCCCATCTCGGTCAAGACTCGATGCAATCCAACAATTCCAAAACCAAACTTGCGTAAAATCAAAATTCCCACCACATGGAACTCTCCATTTCCGAAAACAACCAAGTTTTGTAGATCAAAACCATGAAGATCAAAAATACTAAAACTTAGATGTACATGAAATGAACCACGAAAATTAAGATATGCCAAGTACTAAAGTGTCTTAGAATCTCGTGAGAAAGACAATGGAGAAACAAAGTTTGAATTCCTCCATGAAGCAAGTTGCACTTGCCTACTACGGGTGGTCGGTGGAGAAATGAAGAAGAAGAAGAGGAGTAATGGAAAATAAATAAGGAGAGAGAAGGGTTGTTGGGTTAATAAATGGGGGATGGTGGTAGGTAGGGGTTTGCATACTAACCCAAACCAAACCCAATTAGGCCGAACCCAAATGAATCCGAACTAAGCAAATAAAATGCCAAAATAAACCATGCAATGAGACATGCAATATGAGTCAAAATACGTACACGTATACCAAAATACGTAATACGAACTACGGACGTTACAACTCTACCCACCTTAAATGAATTCCGTCCTCGGAATTTAATTAAGTAGCTAGAGAGGTCAAGCAAGCTACACTAATCACATGCAAGATACAACTAAGCAATCAATCAACCAATCAATCATGTAAGCAAGGAATCGAAGGCATGAGGCATAAGGAAGATATTATACCTTACGAGTCAAACAGGTCGGGATATCGCGATCAGATGTCATCCTCACGCTCCCACGTTAACTCACCCAAAGAGTGATGACCCCAAGCATCATAGACTAACTTGATAGTCTTGTTCTTGAGTATCTTCTCTCTTTGGTCCAATATGGATACGGGTCTCTCCTTATACGAAAGGTTGGTACCAACAACCAATTTCGAATGATCAAGGACACAACTCGGATCCGAGATATACCATCACAATTAGGATACATGGAAGACATCATGCACCTCACGTAACGACGACAGGAGAGCAAGATGATATGACACATCTTCTACTCGCTCTAGAATGTCGAATGGCCTGATATATCAAGGATTAAGCTTTCTCCGTACGCCGAAACGAATGACGCCACGGGTAGGCGAGATCCTGAGGAATACAGGTCGTCGACAGAAAATTCAAGGGGGCATCGATGTGAATCGGCCCAATGGCGCTGGCGAACTTATGCGACGCGAAGATGATCTCTGACTTTTCTGACCACCTCAACTGTCTGAGTAATTATTTTCGGACCGAGCATCTGCCTCTCTCCAACATCGTCCCATGCTAGCGGGGATCTGCACTTTCTGCCGTACAAGACCTCGAAGGGTGCCATCTGGATACTGGCCTGGAAACTGTTATTGTATGAGAACTCCACCAGGTACAGGTGATCTTCCCACGAACCACCGAAGTCGATTATATAAGATCTCAATATATCTTCCAAGGTTTGTATGGTACGGTCTGACTGACCATCTGTCTGCGGATGATAAGCTGAGCTGAACTGGAGGTGAGTTCCCAAACTCTCTTGCAGACTATGCCAAAAGTGTGACATAAATCTTGAATCTCTGTCCGAGGTAATACTGACTGGTATACCGTGAAATCTGACGATCTGCCTGAGGTACATCTCTGCTAGGTGAGCCGTGGACTAACCAACTCTGAACGGAAGAATGTGAGCCACCTTCGTGATCCTGTCTATAATAACCCAAATAGCATCTCTACCGACCGGGAACCTAGGTAATCCAGTCACCAAATCTATGGTTATATGCTCCCACTTCCATTCGGAGATCGACAAAGGTTGAAAAAGTCCAGCCGGTTTCTGATGTTCAGCTTTAACTTATTGGCAAACCAAACACCGAGAGACAAACCGTGCTATCTCCCTCTTCATACCATTCCACCAAAAATGCTGCTGGATATCGCGATACATCTTCGTACCGCCCGGATGAATCGAATACTGAGAACTGTGAGCTTCTGTCATGACTTCCTGCCTGATATCTCTACTGGGTACACAAAGATGCCTCCTATGTCGAAGTGTACCATCCTCATGGACACATAACTCTGGTCTCCGTCCGACTACACATTCTGTCCTAAGCCGCTGAAGCTTAGAATCTGATGACTGAGCTAACCTGATCCTATTAACTATACTGGAATGAACTTGCATACTGGCCATCAATTCCACACTGGTAGGAAGGACAACTTCTATACCCATCTTTTGAAGATCTGCTAATAACTCTGGTTGTGCTGCTAGAAAATAAACTTCGGCTCTCCTGTTCAATGCATCTGCAACAACGTTGGCCTTCCTAGGATGATACTGTAGGTTGATGTCATAATCCACAAGCAGCTCTAGCCATCTCCTTTGACGCATGTTAAGATCCTTCTGAGTAAACACACACTTCAGGCTCTTGTGGTCAGTGAAAATCTCCATTCTATCTCCATACAAATAATGTCTCCACAGCTTAAGTGCAAACACTACTACTGCCAACTCCAAGTCATGGGTTGGATAATTCCTTTCATGATCATGAAGTTGACGTGACGCATAAGCTATTATCTTCCCTTGCTACATCAAAATACATCCCAAACCTCTGCCTGAAGTATCACAATACACTGAGAATCCTTCTGTCCCATCTGGAATCGTGAGAATGGGTGCCGTCATCAAGCCTCGCTTCAACTTCTCAAAAGAATCTTGACATTCTGCGGTCCAAGCAAACTACACATCCTTACGGGTCAACTGGGTTATAGGTGCTGAAATTCGTGCAAAGTTCGATACAAATCGTCGGTAGTAGCCGGCCAAGCCAAGAAAACTGTGAACTTCTGCAACTGTGCTGGGTACCGGCCATGTCTCAATAGCCACGATCTTTTGGGGACCACTTCTACTCCTCCTCTGGTGATGATATGACCCAAGTATGAAATACGATCGAGCCAGAACTCATATTTATCGAACTTCGCAAATAACTGGTGCTCTCTGAGAATCTAAAAAACTACACGAAGATGCTGCTCATGCTCCTCTTCACTCTTACTGTAGACCAGGATTTTGTCTATGAACACAATCACGAACTGATCCAAATAAGACTTGAAGATACAATTCATGAGGTCCATGAATACAGCTGGCGTATTGGTTGCTCCAAATGGCATAACAAGAAACTCCCAATGCCCATATCTAGATCTGAAAGCCGTCTTCGGGATGTCCTGCTCTCTAACTCTGATCTGATGGTATCCTGACCGCAAATCAAGCTTCGAAAATACGGACGCCCCTTTGAGTTGATCAAACAAGTCATCTATCCTCGGGAGAGGGTATTTGTTCTTGATTGTCACTGAGTTCAAGGTACGATAGTCAACACATAATCTGGACGTAACATCCTTCTTTTTTACAAGAAGCATCGGGGCTCCCCAAGGTGATCCACTAGCATGGATGAATCCCTTGGTCCTGAGTTCCTCAATCATCTTATACAAGATCTCCAATTCTGACGGCGCCATCCGGTAGACTCTCTCTGACACTAGGGCTGACCCGGGGATCAAGTCTAAGGTGAACTCGATCTCTCTCTGGTGGCATACCTGGAATCTCTTCGGGGAAAATATCGAGAAACTCTTCTACAATTTTGAAAAACTGGACTGCCGCTGCAACTGCCATCTGGAATGCTGGAGGAGAAGGCTCTATTCCGTCTCAAAAAAATAAAAACTCTGGCTCACCAGGAATACTAAAAATAATCTTGTCGATATGACAATCTATTCTAGCGTACTGGTCCCTCAACCAATCCATCCCTAAGACCACATCATAATCGGCGATCAGAAATTCTATCAACCTAGCAGGAAACTCTCTGCCGCTAACTATGATCCGATACCAGGAAAACACTCTATCTACTCCCACAAGTCCGTTACCAGTAAGTATATTGAGCCTCACTGATAATGACTCTGGCTCCAGCCCTTTCTGTGTCGCAAATCGTGCAGACATAAATGAATGCGATGCACCAGAATCAAACAATACTGATACTGGAAAGGAGTTGACGAGAATAGTACCTGCCACTACCTCACCTGATGCTAACTCCTCCTCTACGGTCAAAGCCATCACTTGACCGTGCCCTCGGGGTGCTGGTCCCCTCTGCTGGAAACCTCTCTGGTGATTCTGGGTCTGAGCTTGGACTTGTGCATACTGCTGGAGGTTCTGCTGCTGAAACACTTGGGCCTGAGGCAGCAAGGGCCTCAGAAATGGGTACTGCTGCTACTGGACTGGTACTGGGGCTGGCCCCCTAACTGAGGGACTAGAAAAGGTTGATGAAGAGGAACTCCCCCTATTCGGGCAGTTCCTAACCCTGTGGTCCGGTGTCCCACAAACCAAGCACAAACCCTGTGCTCTGTGACAATCTGACACCACGTGCCCTAACTTCCCACAATGAGTGCAACCTATTATGAAAGAATGCTTCTGCTGCTGCTGGGGATATACCAGGGTCGAATGCTGAATCGACGCAACGGAAGCCGCCCGCCTCGGAGCTCTAATAGTCAAAGCCCTGGATGTCGGGGCTGGTGCTGAAGACTGGTTTATCTGGCCGTGAGACCGCTTCCGACTTTCGGTCCAGTCCACAATCCTCTGGGAGGTATACTCATACCTTCTAGCTGCTCTCAACACTGCATCGAAAGTCTGATGCTCGAACTGCTCCACCGCCAGCAAAATCTCCAGGTGGAGTCCCTGCTGGAACCGTTGAGCTCTGTCGAACTCGGTCGCCACCAAGGTGGGAGCAAACTGACTAAGCCTAGAAAACTCGGTCGCATATCCATCGACCGTCCAGTCTATCTGCTTCAAATTAGTGAACCTCGTCTGTAGATCATACCGAGCTACAACATCAAAATACTTGGTCTGGAATCTCTCACGGAATACTGTCCATGCACTAGGTGCCCATTAATCCAACGGCCTGCGCCGTCCACCAGCTGCGGGCTAGATCCAATAATTGTAGGCGCACCACGGCCACCTTCTCGTCTTCTGGGGTCCTGGCTGCTTCTAGAATAACCTCAGTATCTTGCAGCCAAGCATCTGTGGCAATAGCATCTTCGCTACCATCGAAGAAGGAAGGGTTCAAATGCTTGAAGTTGTTGGCCGCACTGTTACCTTGATGACCACCTATGTTCAAGGCATCTTATACTGTCTGGTGCAATGCATCACCTCAACGATCCTGTGATGCAAGCAACTCCCTGATGAGTCCGACCAAAACTCTATCATCCTGCCTCACAGGCTGGGCTGGCTGTACTGGGGGTTTTGGATCTCCGAAAAGCATGACTCAGGAAGCTGATCCTGAGTGCTGAGCTTGATCCTTTTGTTGCAGGAGTACTCGTTGAGCTCCTTCTGGCTGATTGGCGGGACCAGGAACAGGCCGCTGAAGAAGACGACACAGGGAACAATAAGGAAGGACCAAGACAGATCAAAGATACAAGTACGTGATCAGGTCAAGATTTTAGGGATTTAGAGGATACGAGCAGAGATCAAGGACGAGTGCCGATTGAGACATCTATTCGGTAAACTCTCATATATCTTGATTCACAAGACCTGCATGGGCCACCACTTAAACCATGTAACGCCCCAGAACCAAAATACTGGAGAGCGGGGGCGGACATAGCCAGCTACGTATATTAAAGTGCAACCCACCTCGCTATACGGTCACGGCTGTCTAGATACATGAGGGTTTAACTACAAGCCATCAGTCTCCTATGGTCATGAACAAGCCTATTGTCTCAATCTCAAGCAAGCAATAACAGTTACAAGATGTCAAAACACCAAATATACAATAGAAAGGCATCCCATACATTACATATTTGGTTGATCATGAAGCTAGTCATACAAAATATGAAGATTGGCAAGAGTTTCAGTCATACATGATCAACTCTAGGATTTGTTCATCATGCTACAGCCCGTAGGCAGACAGTAAGTAAAGTACAATCGAGCTAACACGTGCTCGTCGGCTAAACGTCTCAAAAGAATATTTTTACAATAGAGTGGAGAGCAAAATAAAACCCACTCGTTGTCAGGATTACGCCTGGTGGTCACCATCTGGCTGGAAGGTAGAAAGATACTCTGGAGCCGCTCCGGTATCTGGCCATACAAAACCAGCTGGGTCAGATCACAGAAAGAGCAAGTGCCACAAAGGAGGCTTCACTTAAGAACTAAAACCAGCAATTAGCACAAAACATAATTATATAATAAAAGACTGGAAATATGGAAAATTATGAGGATGTATGATAAGATAACCATGGGACTATTCAGATAACCAAGTTACAACCCGTAAACCAAATAAGGACCGGGATTGTAATCCTTTATCTGAACGAAACTTGGTTTCCCACCATTTATCGATAAAGTAAGCACAAGCATTCAGGTCATGCTAACGATCTTGTACAGGATCAGGACAAGACTAGACTGGGTTAGACTCCATCCAATCAATCACGGCCACGCAATGAGTACGGCTTGATACTTTAACTAACTAGGGTTATCACAGGCCTAATTACTAGCAAGATACAATAAGATTGTTCCACAACCATAAGCCCTGCAGACCATCCAGGCTATCCGGATGCAATTAGGGGTTGAATTCATGTGGGTACATCGTCCAAGAAACGCATGTACCCTTAAGTAGCTTGAAGGGTGCAACACATGACAGTGTGCTGGAAATGTGTCCTACTCGATGGCAGGCTACAGATCCCAGGTGGGGCACCCAGGTAATGGGATTGCCTGTAGCTGGAAAATCTCTTCATGACTACTGGATTATTCTAGTTATTAACCTTAGTCAGTTTAAGTAGATACCCCTGACCATGGTACTCAGGGGTCCCTGCCCTAGACATGATGCGAGACAGTACTGATTCATTTCTACTAACACAATCGTCCACAGTATCCAGGCCATTCATTCTTGTCATGTCATGCTAGCAGTCGCAACAGCATTTAATAGTTTCCATCATGCTTGCTTGTTATATCATGTCATGTCATGTCATGTTTACTTCATACCATACCGTGAACAATTACCATTCCAAACATATTAAATAAATTCGTGATCATCAAGTTCATGATAAAAGGCGTAAAAATATAAAAGGGCCACGGGGTACGCCATAGGGACTCAAAGTCTTTACGCAAGCAAGACTACGGTAGGCCAAAGAGACCCCGAGCGTAAAACAACTCTACGCGGGCAAGACCTAAGGATAGGCAGCTCTACGCGAGCAAGAGAGCAGGTGGGTGGGATTCTACGTGAGCAAGCACTTTACGCCAGCAAAGCCTCATACGGGCGAGACTCTATACGGGCAAACCCCCTACGCGAGTGGGAGTCTAGCCTCTGCGTAGAGCTCGGTTCAGCTCTGCGTAGAATAGATTATGCGGTCACATGAGAACGTGTCCGTAAAAGGGCAATTAATACGTGGGCACGTGAAACGTGTGCATAAAAAGGGTAAATGATACGCTGGCACGTAAAATGTGGGCGTAAAACTAAATACTACGTTAGCACGTAAGAACATGTGCATAAAAACTTTATCTTCTCCCCAAGGCCAAGACAAGCAGGCGTAAAAGCTCAAGAGCTCAAGAAAGTCTCATCTCGGTCAAGACTCGATGCAATCCAACCATTCCAAAACCAAACTTGCGTAAAATCAAAATTCCCACCACATGGAACTCTCCATTTCTGAAAACAACCAAGTTCAGTAGATCAAAACCATGAAGATCAAAAATACTAAAACTTAGATCTACATGAAATGAACCACGAAAATTAAGAATGCAAAGTACTAAAGTGTCTTAGAATCTCGTAAGGAAGACAATGGAACAACAAAGTTTGAGTTCCTCCATGAAGCAAGTTGCACTTGCCAACTACGGGTAGTCGGTGGAGAAATGAAGATGAAAAAGAGGAGTAATAGGAAATGAATGAGGAGAGAGAAAGGTTGTTGGGTCAATAAATGGGGGATGGTGGTAGGTAGGGGTTTGCATAATAACCCAAACCAAACCCATCCAGACCGAACCCAACCAAACCCGAACCAAGCAAATAAAATACCAAAATAAACCATACATTGAGACATGCAATATGAGTCAAAATACGTACACGTATACCAAAATACGTAATACGAACTACGGGCGTTACAAGAAAAATGATATATTTGCAAGAAATTGCAAATTAATTACCTGATGCATTTAATGATACCGTAAAGGTAACTATATCATATGTGCTAGCCATAATCATTGTTCCAATTGGACAAAATTCAAACAAGGCGGCAAATGAATCTACTACTACACTCAAAAGCGTGGTAGGCCTATAGGTTCCAAGGATAGTGCTCCTAGAAAGAGGAGAGCTAATGAAACATCTTATCCTGATAAAAGTCCAATAGTGGCTGGAGCTCCGAAAACAAATAATGAATATGTGCATATTTCTAAATTCACTAAAATGCCTCTGGATGCCTCTAGAGAGGTACATGCACCTGAAAATAAAGAGATCTCGATATTTCATGCATGTTCAGGTTAATTATGGAATAGAAAAGCACTTGTCATCGATGACATATTTAGCTATGAAGTAGCTACTGAAATATCAAAGGACAATGATGATTGTGAAAATAAACCACCTAGTATAAATGAATATCGACAAATAAAAGATTGGCCAATCTGGAAAGATTTTATTCAAGCAGAATTAAATTTTTAGAAAAACGTGGTGTGTTTGGACCTACAGTGGAAACACTAATGGACATAAACCAAGTTGGTTTTAAATGTATGTTTCGTGAGAAAACGAAGTAAGAGGAACAAAGTTGAAAGATATAAATTCCGAGTTGTAGCACAAGGTTTCTCTCAAAGACTTGGAATTGTCTATGTTGAGACATACTCTCCAGTTATGGATGTCATTACCTTTAGATATCTAATTAGTCTCACAGTTTCTAAAAATCTTGATATAAGATTTATGGATATTGTAACTACATATTTGTATGGAGACTTAGATATTGACATCTATATGAAAATTTCAGAAGGATTTATAATGCCAGAGACTAAGTCAAAAGGAATGTGTTTAATTAATCTTAGACGAGCATTATATGGGTTGAAATAATCCACAAGAATGTGGTATAATCGTCTTATCATATATTTGACTAAAGAATGATACAAAATAGTCAAATTTACCCATGTGTCTTTATTAAGAAATTTGGAAATAATTTCTCAATATAGCTGTATATATGGATGATATAAAACTTGATCAGGTCTTCTACAAAATTGGAAAAAAACTACAAACTATTTGAAAAATGAGTTTGAAATGAAGACTTGGGAAAAGACAAAGCTTGGTCTCGGTTTGCAAATAGAACGAAGTTCCAGTGCGATATTAGTGCATCATTTTCGATATATTGAAAGAATTTTGAACTGATTCATAATGGAGAAAGTACATCCACTAAGTAGACCGATGGTTGTACGCAGGTTGGATTTGGATAAATGTCCATTATAACGAAAGAGAGAAGATAAAAAAGTTCTTGGTCCAGAAATGTTGTATTTAAGTGCTATTGGAGCACTACTATATCTAGCCAATGCACAAGACCAGATATTATATTTTATGTTAATTTATTATCTAGATATAGTTCTGCACCTCCATTTACATATTAAATATAGTTAAACACATATTGAGATATTTTTGTGGAACAACTGGCATGAGATTATTTTATTTATATGATTCCACTAACAATTCTTGTCTAATTGGTTGTGCAGACTCAAACATATTTCTTACCATCATAAGGGTTGCTCCAAACGGGTTATGTGTTTATTAATAACCATGCAGCTATATCTTGACTATCAACAAAGCAAGGTTCAGAAGCAACTTTCTCTAATCATGCAGAATTAATTGCATTATACAAGAAACAACAAGAGAGAGTATGTGCTTACGATCAATCATTCATCATATAAGAGTAAATTGTCAACTACTCACAGTTACAGATGAGTCTACAATAATATTCAAAGACAATACGGCTTGCATTACACAATTCCAAGAGGGATTCATCAAAGGAGATCGAATAAATAACTTCCACCAAAATTATTTTATGCGCATGAGCTTCAAAGGACGAAAGTGGTCAAACGAAGTCAAGCAAATCCATTATATCGAGGAGGAGTATGACTCATGAAGAATATTTTTGAGTTTTGCGCGTTGTACTCTTTTTCCTTGACTAAGATTTTTTCTACTGATTTTTTCTTAGTAAGGTTTTAACGAGACAACAAATGCGCATACACCACCAACAAATTAATGGTGAATATCAAAGGGGGAGTGTTGTAAATATAGATAATTCATATTATTATTTGGTGTACATAACCTATGTCTTTTGGTTATCCATAACCTATGACATTTGGTTATCTATAACTTATGTCTTTTAGCATTTCTCCTTTAATTATCATGATGATGTTAAACCTCCATTGTTAGCCTATATAAAGGGCTCTTCTCAAGATGATTGACACAAGTGAATGAAGAAACCATTTCTCCATTTTTCTATCTTCATTTCTTTGCTTTATAATATAAGTTATACTTTAATTACTATATTGATTAATATATATTTCTCTACTATTATCAAAAAATATATTTTTTCGTAGCTTTGATCTTTGGAGCATAAGAAATACCAATATCTGGAAACGTCCTTCATGTGTTTTGATCTAGACAAGTTTATTTTTATTTTGATATATCATGTCCCACTCAAATATATTTTTTTGTATTCTATTTTCGTCGTACAATTTTTGGGTCAATTTAGGCCAGTTTGCTATCTATCGTAAGACTTGATCTACTTTTCAATTTAATTTCGGGACTCGACATCGATCCAACCTATTCGACTCAATATATGATTTTGACATATTTTGAGCATGCTACAAACATGCTAATGATGTCCTACTCAATTGAGATCCCATGTGCTATTTATTTTCAAATGGCACACAAGACACATTTAATGTAATTTTGGAGTTGAATTCTATTCGGTAAATTGTTTGGACTCAACCCTAGCTCAAACCACTTAGTGGGGCCTATTCTAGGTTGCCAAAATTATTTACACACATATTTTATTATTATTTTATCAATTAAATAGTATCCAAGCAAGCATAGGTTCAATGAATATTCATTTAAATCACTCTATTCCAAATTAGGAAACCTATTGATACCCATTACCATATTAGTTGATTGGATGACCAAATATCCACCAAATCAATCCAAACCAAAACCAAACAAACCCTAACATATAGGAGGCTCAAAAATTTTATATATAACCACCCTTTGACTGCCCCTTTTCTTTCAGCCCCCAAAACTCGACCCTATACAGCCCTTTGGTCGACGACACAATGCACCTAGGCCGACCCCCTTGCACCCTTCTACCTCAATTTTCGTGTACTTATCCACCACTCACGCGACCCCGAGGACATTCTCTTCCATTCTAGCAACTCTAAGGACCATCTCATGGCCTTCGGTGACGAGTACAACCTATCCAAGTGGGTGAAACTTTGCCAAAATTGTTCTCAATTCAGCAGCAGGTTAGTTGACTTCTTCGATGGATTTCATCTAATTGTCTCATCCATTAGACCTGAAACCAAAACTAATCAGTGGACCTATGTGTCTACTTTGATTTCCAATTGTTAGCTCACACGGTCCACTCGGTTGGCCGTGGCGTCCGTTGCACTAAAATTGGTTCAGGCTGAACCAATTTAGAAGTGCGAGAGTTTTCGACGACTTGCGAACCCTTTCAACAACAAACAACTCATTGATAATGATCCTAACATCCTCTTTTATCATCTTATAATTTCTATTATTCATATTTACAAGTTATTCATGCGTTTGTGCTATCATTTCTATGATGCTAGTTTTTTGAACACCGAAAAGACACCAAACTTGGCAATTTGATCTCTAAGTTTCGTGTAACTTTTCTATAATTTATGTCAATTAATTTACGATAAAAAAATCATATTTTCTCTGATTAATTCTGATTTTTCCAGAGTATTAAATTTTCGTATTTTTTTCCTATCGTTCGATTCCAATTGGTTCAAAATGTGGCATAATTGTGTACTAGTCGAATATGATGATTTGATGTCATTTTTCTTAAAATATATTTATATAAAATATGCACAAAAATTATTTATATATTTTTCCAGAAATATAATAATAGATTTTTTGATATAAAAATATTATTTTTATATGCTAATTTAGTGTGTCATGCATGGTAGCTTTGGTTACATATAATCTTAAGAACTAGTTTACTAGTTTATGACTAGTTTTGGGTTATATATGGTAGGTATAAATATCTATGTTATTGAGTGAGTATTTATTTTAGTTTATTATAATTCTAGGAGTTATTGAGCATTTGGCTGCGGAGGTTGGAGCCGAACCGATATTCTACACTTTTGCCTATATCCCAGGCAAGATACCTTGCCACTTCATGTACTGTTAAAATACTTGGATTGTTATATATATATATATATATATATATATATATATATATATATATATATATATATATATATATATATATATATATATATATATATATATATATATATATATATTTTTAAAGATATATATATATATATATATATATATATATATATATATATATATATATATATATATATATATATATATATATATATATATATATATATATATACTATAGTGATGGAGCACTACACATGCCTGATGGATTTAGCAGTGCACAAAAAATAACTCACCCCACTATACAGAAAGGTACAACCTAGTGTCTCCCACTTAATTTATGCTGACGATTTACTTGTGTTCTTAGAGCCATTGGAGAGGAGTATCCATGCGTTGAACACAGTGTTGGAAGAATTTGCCTCAGTTTCAGGGCTTCAGTTAAATAGAGAGAAGAGTCAAGCCTTCCACAACAAAGATTGCCCAAAAAAAGACAAATGGTCGCACATGCTACAGATAGAGCAAGGACAACTGCCGGTAAGATATCTTGGGCTTCCCTTATCGATCTCATACGCCCAGGATGTAGATTGTCAGGGACTGACTCAATACGTGCAAGCTAGGCTGAAGGGATGGCAATCTCAACTGTTATCATTTGGTGGAAGAATTGAGCTTGTTCGTTCAGTGATTCTTGCCATAGCAGCATATTGGATGCAAGCACTATATCTCCCTGACAAAACTATAATGAAGATTAAGACATTGTGTGCGAACTTTGTATGGAGGGGCAAATTGCACTCTATAGCTTGGGGGATATGAGTCGACCAAAAGACGAAGGCAGAGTAGGCTTATGCTCCCTTCGAACTCTCCGTGAAGTGGCACTTCACAAACTGGCATGGCGTCTGATGGAAAGCAACTCGCTATGGGCAAGATAGATAATAGGAAGATATCAGGCTAAAGCTAACTTTTGGGTTCAAGAGGTCGACAATAACTTCTCAGTAACATACAAGAACATCCTCCGATTGAGACCCACGCTAAAACAGAAACTGAAGAGAGTGATACATGATGGCAGGAACACAAGTCTTTGGTTGGACCAATGGCTCAACCATCAAAGCATAGTTGAGGGGATGGGTTGGCCAACTTTCGAACTCGCAAGATCTTTGGAGCCTCCATCTTCTCTAATCCATAATGAAGAGTGGAGACTAGCCGCTAGCCCAGTCGGGCGCTGGTTCGAGGCGGAAATAACTACTATCACGATTGATAGGGAGGCGAAGGTTGACAGATGGAATTGGGAAGGACCCCTAATGGGGAGTTCTCTACTAGGACTGTCTATGAACTGGTATGGATCCAAGGACCAAAGATGGCCTAGGCGGAGATAATATGGGCAAAGAATGGAGCTATGAAGATGAAGTTGTGTCTCTATAAATCGATACGCGATAGACTATTTACTCGGACTAGACTATCCCGCCTGGGCATATCAACACCTAACGAAGACTGCGCTCTATACGGACGAGATAAGGAATCACGAGACCATCTCTTCTTCGAGTGTGAAGT
The DNA here is from genome assembly GCA_029216955.1 of Iris pallida. NCBI lineage: Eukaryota > Viridiplantae > Streptophyta > Magnoliopsida > Asparagales > Iridaceae > Iris > Iris pallida. The sequence continues at coordinate 8,998,552 of JANAVB010005600.1, forward strand.
GTCCAAACAAGTGTGGCAGCATTGCAGACTGAATAGTGGATTAAACGGAGGCAACATAAGCAGTCTAGCAGATACGATCTAGGAGGTCAAAAAAAACCTTGGGATTGATGTATTCAACAAAGTCAGAATCAGACTACTATCGGCTGTTTGGCATATCTAGAGAGAGAGAAATAGACGAATATTCGAAGGTGTAATAATGTCCCTCAATGGCATTATTAATAACTTAGAATGGGATGTTGGAAACATGGGCGGATAGAAGAGGTTGTGGCCGGAGTTACTATATAATTGCTTGTATTTTGTACCTTTCCTTTAATAAATGAAGTACCCTTTCCTTCAAATATATATTGAAAGAAGGTTATATATATATATATATATATATATATATATATATATATATATATATATATATATATATATATATATATATATATATATATAAAATATATTACACTCTTTCAATATATATATATTTATATATATATATTTTATATATATATATATATATATATATATATATATATATATATATATATATATATATATATATTACATTCTTTCAATATATATATATATATATATATATATATATATATATATATATATATATATATATATATATATATATATATATATATATAAAATATATTACACTCTTTCAATATATATATATTTATATATATATATTATATATATATATATATATATATATATATATATATATATATATATATATATATATATATATATATATATATATATCTGTAGGATCGTTGAGCACCTCTAGAGGGGGGGGGGGGTGAATAGAGTGCGTGTGTGCAGCGGAAATAAAATCACCAATTAAAAATTAAACTATGGCAATGATGTAAGAGCAGTAAATAAAGATAGGAGATTCAAACTCAGTAACACAGCGATGTATACTGGTATCCCTCTGAGAGGACTAATCCAGTCTCGAGTACTCTTGCTCGATGTTAATCCACTAAAGGCACAAGCTTTAACTGAGTGCTTGCAACTCTTACACCACCGTGCTTGTTGACGAGTGCACGACCAACTCCAACATACACCGTGCTTGGTGACGAGCGCACGACCAGCTCCACAACGAGAACTTGTTGTTGAAACTTGACGACCTCTTTACAACTCTGAATAACCAAAAGACTTCTAAATCAAATCTGATAGTACTGGCTTTTGGCTAAGAGAAGTATAGGTGAGATTTGAAACTTTTAGATCACTAGAAAACACTTGAATGGATAGAGAAGAGAATGAAGAATGAATTGATGTTTTGAAATGAAAAGTTCTTCTCTATTTATAGGTGTTTTCACCAACCGAACTCGGGCAGAACTCGGACAGAGTTCGGATGCAAATATCTCGCAAAATAGACGTTGCTCGCAGATTTGGAGGCAACTAAAGTTTGAATACAAACTGACCGAACTCGGTCAGAGTTCGGGCCGAACTCGGGCCGAACTCGGCTAGGAGTTCTGTCAGGAGATATAATAAAATTCTTTTGTAAAAACAGTTTACAAACATGTTTTTGGTAATTTGTAAAATCATTTGAAAAGGAATATTTTCGAAATACATTTTTGAAATATTTGTAATCGAAAATATGAAGGGTAAAAATAGGTTTAGAGAAGGAGAATAATTTTAACCCTAAGCCAGTAATACCATACTTGATTTTACAAGGAAATTCCTAGACTCAATAAAGTGTAAAAATACAGAATAAAAGTAGAAAAGAGTCTTCAGAATTTTTGATGACTTTGACGCTTGGATTTATGCAGTACATCGTCCGTTGAATAAGATTTCATGTATCCTGAAATAGTTAGCAGCATTTTCTATATTTTGTGTATGGACTAAAGTATAAGTTGATTATCGAAATCGGGTGTGACCATGGAATGGGCCAACAATCTCCCCCATTTTGATAATTGACAAACTTGAGTCTATACCAAAATATATTTGTATTAAAATAAAACAACATAGCAAAATACCTGAAAAAAAAATTTGTTCCTAGCCTTGCATTTGTGATATTTTTGGGTATACTCTTTTTCTCCCCCTTTGTCAAGTAGTGAAATGAATCGGCTCCCCCGTAAATCATGAAGCCAACAATAGAATAGACAAGACAAAGTGAAGTAAAAGAACAATCACAGCATAGACAACCGGTATGAAATGAACTATCATAAAAAGTTTTCCACTAGAAAGCCAAATAATACAACTGATAAATGTCTAACTAAAGAGTTTAGACATGAAAGTAAAAAGTACTACATGAACAGCATCAAAACTAAACAAAACTAAATCCACTATCCTATGGCTGAATCCACATCACATCTCTGCGTCGTCTGCACCGGGAGGATCATGAGGGAAATAGGCAGTGGTCGGGTCGAAGTACTGAAAAGTAGTCTCATCAGTAAAACGAGGACCAGGGAAAGCAGGATGTGGAAGGATAGTGAGTGGATGAACTGGATCATGCACCAGGCTGTAGTGGAGATCGACAATACTGTTTCTCAGCACCTGGGCCTGAGAAATATGCCGGAACTCGGAGTCCTGATAACGTTGCGTGGATACGGCAACGAAATCATCAAACCGCTGGTAGAATGCCTGATCGAGTCCAGGGGCAGGGGCCGGAGCAGGAGGAGCATCTGCTGGAGGGGCCTCAGCATCAGCTACTGGGTCAGCAGGAGCAGCACCGGGAGGTTGAGGAAACCGACGAGAGCGGGTCAACTCAACAGGTGGAGAAGAAATAGCACACGTTTCAAGATCAATCTCGAAACGGCAAAAAATACTCGTAAGGTGCATAGGAAAAACAAGGTTCCTACCTGCATTCTTACAGTTGAGCATCCAAGACATCATGGTTTTTGGAATGGAGAAAGGAATTCCAAAATGAATGTGATACATAGCAGAGAGTTCCAAAAATGTGACCTCATCGGTAGAGCCTTTCTTCGGAAGAAGGGCCGAAAAAATCATACGATGAAGTTCGTAAAAATTCTGGTTAAGATGTCTAGAAAATATTCTCCGAGGAGGAGGAGTAGGGTGACAAATCAATTCCCTAAAAGAAGCTAAAGTGACATCGGCAGGGAACTGAATGTGGTGGATGTCAACAAGAGCATCACCAAGATCAGGAACGTAAAAATATTCACTGATATCGGTGGCACTAAATTCTAGTTCCTGTCCAGCAACGCAGGAATAGAAATTTCCATTTTGTTGTACTTGCAAATTGCAGTAGAACATACGGACAGCATTGTCGAAAATACTATCTTGGATCTCGAAAAAGTCGCGAAATCCAAGTTGATCAAAAACATGAGCATATTCAAAGAAGGTTGTAAAGTTGACAAAGGCTCCAGTACAAATACGACGTAAAGAAAAGGAATCAAACCAGAGATTGGAGAAGTCTCTGTCGGGAAACAGAGTGCCATCAAATTCCTCGGGATCTCTAGGTTTGGCTGGACTGAAGAGACTAGCCGGAGTGTAGTCGGATGAGGAGGAAGCACCCTGAGAAGAATTTCCTCGTTGACGCTTCGGAGCCATGAAGAGATGGAGGAAGATCGTCGATGCCTTGCAAAGAAGGAGGAAGAAAGTCTTCTGGAAGGAGGTGGAACTATTTCACGTTTTGGTGTGGAGAAATAGTGGAAGAAAGGATGGGATATATAGGTGCTAGGGCCGGCTGTTCGGTTCTGGAGCCATCACAGCGCCGACCGAACTCGGTCCGAATTCGGTCCGAACTCGGTCAGAGTTCGGGCCGAGTTCGGCCACTTGCATTCCCGAGATAGTTAAAGCAGTCAGGTAAGTAAAGATTGTAATAAATGATGTTTGACTGGTTTATTAACTAATTGCTGTTATTTTTAGGTTTACTGTAGGGATTGTCCCAGCTAACGGTGGTTCATCGGGGAACTCTTAAGTACCGCTTCGCTTCGACCGTAGCCGTGGTGACAGACATATCCTTTGTAAGTTTGTCCCCAAAAATAATTTTCATTAGATAATAAATTATCAAGTCATAAATACAGTATTTAATTACCATATGTTTTAAGAATCCGAGAATTCAAGAATGCCGAGCTCACGCCTCAAGATGTTAAAACGGTCTTCAGCCAATGGTTTAGTGAAAATATCTGCTAGTTGATGTTCAGTATCAATAAATTCTAAGCAAATATCCCCGTGTTGTTGATGATCACGTAAAAAATGATGTCTAACTTCTATGTGCTTTGTGCGTGAATGACAGATAGGGTTCTTAGTCAAATTAATTGTACTAGTGTTATCACAATATATAGGAACATTTGTATAGTGCAGATTGTAGTCCTCTAAGGTTTGCTTCATCCACAAAATTTGAGCACAACAACGTCCTGCGGCGATATACTCAGCCTCAGTTGTTGATAATGCTACTGAATTTTGTTTCTTGCTAAACCAAGAGACTAAGGCCTTTCCCAAGAAATGACATGTACCACTGGTACTTTTACGGTCCACTTTGCATCCAGCATAATCCGCATCCGAGTAACCTATAAGGTCAAAGGATTTGGTTTTGGGATACCATAAGCCAACTGTAGAAGTTCCTTTAAGGTATCGGAAGATACGCTTAACGGCACAAAGATGTGATTCCTTAGGATTTGCCTGATATCGTGCACATATGCAAACACTAAACATAATATCAGGACGACTAGCAGTTAAATATAATAAACTACCAATCATACCTCGATACTTACGCTGATCAACAGGTTTGCCACTTTCATCAGCATCAAGCTTTGTAGATGTAGCCATAGGAGTCCCAATTGGCTTCACATTCTCGAAGTCGTACTTCTTTAGTATGTCCTTCGTGTACTTGGCTTGGTTGATGAATGTTCCGTTTGAGTGTTGTTTGATTTGCAATCCTGGGAAGAAGTTCAGCTCTCCCATCATGCCCATTTCAAATTCACTCTGCATACACTTGGCAAATTCTTGACAGAGTTGTTCATTAGTAGAACCAAAGATGATGTCATCTACATAAATTTGCACTAGAAGTATATCATTATTCATAGATTTAATGAAAAGAGTAGTATCAATCTTGCCTTTTAAAAAACCATTATCAAGTAAGAAGGCGCTTAGGCGTTCATACCAAGCACGAGGTGCTTGTTTGAGTCCATAAAGTGCTTTCTTAAGCTTGAAGACGTGATCAGGTTTTTGAAAATCTTCAAAACCAGGGGGTTGTTTCACAAAAACTTTTTCTTTCAAAAATCCATTTAGAAATGCGCTTTTCACGTCCATTTGAAAAAGTTTGAAATCATTAAAACAAGCAAAAGCGCAAAACATACGAATGGCTTCTAGTCTAGCAACAGGAGCATAGGTCTCATCATAATCAATTCCTTCTTCTTGATTATAACCTTGTGCAACTAGACGTGCTTTGTTGCGTAGAACTTGACCATCTTCACTAAGTTTATTTCGGAACACCCATTTGGTACCAATTATCGATTGACCAATAGGTTTAGGAACGAGTTCCCAAACTTGGTTTCTCTCAAATTGATTAAGTTCCTCTTGCATAGCAGAAATCCAAAATTCATCAGAAAAAGCCTCATCAACATTCTTAGGTTCTATTTGAGAAATAAATGCTACATTAGCTGCTACTTCAGAATCTCTAAGAGATGAACGAGTACTTATACCTTTGGATAAATCACCTATTATGAGAGTTTCTGGATGATCCGGTTTGAATCTCAATGATTCGAATCTTTGGGCCATACCTTTTACAAGGCTCTTCTCAGTTCCTGCATCTTCGGAACTTTTATCAGTTCTTGCCTCTTGGGTAGGATCTTTTTCAGAACTCTTCTTTGTCTTTGTAGGTGCATCTTCATCATCACTGTCGCTAGATCTATGACTATTCAACTCATCAAAGGTGACATTAATACTTTCTTCAACAATCAGATATCTTTTATTAAAAATTCTATATCCTTTACTCTTAGCAGCATATCCGAGAAATATCCCGTCATCTGCTTTCGAGTCGAACTTACCCAAGTTATCCTTGGTGTTCAGGATGAAACAGCGACAACCAAAAACTTTAAAATAAGATATGTTTGGAATTCTTCCAAACCAAAGCTCATATGGTGTTTTCTTCGATATAGGTCGAATTAACACCCTATTTAAAATATGACAGGCTGTACTAACAGCTTCTGCCCAAAAATATTTAGGAAGATTATGCTGATTAAGCATGACTCTAGCCATTTCGCTTAGAGTACGGTTCTTCCGCTCCACAACACCATTCTGTTGGGGAGTTCTAGGACAAGAAAATTCGTGGTAGTATCCACTATCATCACAAAACTTTTTGAAATCAGTATTTTCGAATTTGCCACCATGATCACTTCGGATACGAGTAATCATGAAGCCTTTTTCGTTTTGAACCTTTTTACAAAATATCTGAAATTCAAAAATTGCATCACTTTTGTTTGATAAAAAGTAAACCCATGTAAAACGAGAGAAATCATCAACAATGACAAAAGCATAGAGTTTACCGCCAAGACTAGCGACTCTACTAGGACCAAATAAATCCATATGAATCAACTGCAAAGGTCTCGAAGTACTTACAGCGTTGATGGATTTAAAAGAAGACCTATGTGCTTTGTTCTTTTCACAGTCAGCACATACCATGTCTCTCTTGAAAGGAATTTCTGGGAGTCCTTTTACCAACTTCTTTGTGTTCAGACGTGAGATAGTATCCATGTTTGCATGTCCTAGTCTCATGTGCCATAGCCAGCTTTCATCTTGATTGGCTACTAGGCACCTTCCTGCATTATTAGTACTCTCCAAAAAGAAAACATAAATATTGTCTTCTCTAATCCCTTTATATACGGGATCACCAGATGACATATCATATATAGTACATTTATCTTTCACAAAATTGATACCATAACCATTATCTGCCAAATGACTTATACTCAATAGGTTATGTTTCAATTCAGTTACTAGACAAACATCTTTTATTATTGGATAAGGAGACATACCTACAGTACCATTACCTATAATATCACCTCTCAAGTTATTTCCGAAGGAGACGTATCCTTCTTTCTTCATCGATAGCGTAGCGAATAAAGATGCATCACCAGTCATGTGTCGCGAACATCCGCTATCGAGAATCCACTTGCTTCTAGCATGAGAGGGTTGAGGGTCCACCTACAAAACAAGTAGATGAATCCTTTGGTACCCATTTTCTGAAGGGTCCACTCAGATTAGCTTTAGGTTTCCAAACTAGAGTATGGTTATCAACAAGCTTTCTTGCCATACAGTATTGTAATATATGACCGTGTGTACCACAATATGTGCAAGTCAGTTTAGTGGAATAAACTGTGTTTGCAGGCTTGTTCTGTTTGGAAAACCTATAAGTGAAAGCCTAATAGTGTTCGTGTTTCCTCTGTGCTTTCTTGTGTTTAGTCCTTTTTGGTGTATGCTTTGCATTAGGACTAATCTTGGGCTGTGTCACAGGTATTGCCTGTTTGCCCAACTTGATTTCTAACTTTTTAGAAATCGCTACAGACTCTTCGTATCTTGCAGTCATATCAAGGAGTCTTTGCTCAGTTACTAGGTACAACTTCTTCTCTATGTCATAAAGTTTGTGTATTTTGACATAGTCCTCTTCTTTCTTTTCAATGTTGAGGATAGCCTCATGATAGTCTACTTTAAGTTTGGCTATCTCTTCCGTGTTACCGGTAGTAGATGTCTCTTTAATGTCTTCAAGTAGATTAGACAATCTAGCTATCTCGGCTGTGTGTGCCTTAATCTCTTTTCGAGATTGCTTATACTTGTCGAGCACAGTTTTGTGATCTTCAAGTAAATCGCTAAAGGCAGTCTCTAGTTTATCAAAAGTAAAATCATCAAACAGAGGATTAGATGATACCTTTTCGAATGCCATAAGACAAACATTTGCATTGCTGCAGGGTCTGTCTTCTTCTTCTGAGTCACTGGCATCACTCTCGTGCCAGATGCTTGTGTTGGCATACTTTCGGCCAGATGTGGATCTTCTGTTTGATCTTGATCGATCATATGGACTGCTCTTCTTGGTAGCTGGACAGTCCCTCTTCATGTGCCCTGATTTCTTGCATCCGAAGCATATAGTCTCGTCTTCATTGCTTTCTTGGATGTCTTTCTTCTTTCTGCTTGTGAACTTTAGATATTTCTTGAAGTTCTTCACAAGTAAGGCACGTTCATCACCACTTGATGATTCTTCATCTGAGTCGTTGCATGTTGATTTTCTTGCTTGAGCTTTGAAGGCGATGGTCTTTTCTTTTGGAGTGACCTCTTCAAAGTCTTGCAAGTCGAGCTCATGAGTCATCAATTTGCCCATCAGTATTTCTAGAGTCATCGTGGTGAGATCATTTCCTTCAATGATTGCTGTGGCTTTTGGATTCCAGTTCTTTGTTAGAGCCCTCAGCACTTTCCTGATTTTCTCATGGTTGCTGTAATCTTTACCAAGAGATTGAAGGGGATTAGTTATATCAAGGAAACGAGTAAACATCTGTGTAATTGACTCACCAGGTTTCATTTTAAAAGATTCATATTCATGAGTCAGTCTACTGATTTTGGATTCCTTGACTTGGGAAGTCCCTTCATGGGTTACCTCAAGGAGTTTCCAAATTTCATGAGACGTCTTGCAGGTAGAGACTCTATTGAACTCGGTTTTGTCAATTGCACAGAATAGTGCATTGATGGCTCGAGCATCAAGACTAGCCTTTGCTTTTTCAGCATCGGTGTACTTGTCATGCGTCTTTTCCATAAGAATACCTTCAACCACAGTAGGTGGTGGTTTCTTATACCCATCAATGACTATTGACCATAAATCAAAATCTAGAGACTTTAGAAAGAAAGTCATACGTGTTTTCCAGTATGTATAGTTTGTTCCATCAAATAGGGGAGGTCTATTTGTGGATTGCCCTTCACCGTTGAATATAGATTTCACGGCTGCCATATATATACTCTCTAGGATATGTTATATAAGAATATAACCCGCTTTGATACCAATTGTAGGATCGTTGAGCACCTCTAGAGGGGGAGGTGAATAGAGTGCGTGTGTGCAGCGGAAATAAAATCACCAATTAAAAATTAAACTATGGCAATGATATAAGAGCAGTAAATAAAGATAGGAGATTCAAACTCAGTAACACAGCGATGTATACTGGTATCCCTCTGAGAGGACTAATCCAGTCTCGAGTACTCTTGCTCGATGTTAATCCACTAAAGGCACAAGCTTTAACTGAGTGCTTGCAACTCTTACACCACCGTGCTTGTTGACGAGTGCACGACCAACTCCAACATACACCGTGCTTGGTGACGAGCGCACGACCAGCTCCACAACGAGAACTTGTTGTTGAAACTTGACGACCTCTTTACAACTCTGAATAACCAAAAGACTTCTAAATCAAATCTGATAGTACTGGCTTTTGGCTAAGAGAAGTATAGGTGAGATTTAAAACTTTTAGATCACTAGAAAACACTTGAATGGATAGAGAAGAGAATGAAGAATGAATTGATGTTTTGAAATGAAAAGTTCTTCTCTATTTATAGGTGTTTTCACCAACCGAACTCGGGCAGAACTCGGACAGAGTTCGGATGCAAATATCTCGCAAAATAGACGTTGCTCGCAGATTTGGAGGCAACTAAAGTTTGAATACAAACTGACCGAACTCGGTCAGAGTTCGGGCCAAACTCGGGCCGAACTCGGCTAGGAGTTCTGTCAGGAGATATAATAAAATTCTTTTGTAAAAACAGTTTACAAACATGTTTTTGGTAATTTGTAAAATCATTTGAAAAGGAATATTTTCGAAATACATTTTTGAAATATTTGTAATCGAAAATATGAAGGGTAAAAATAGGTTTAGAGAAGGAGAATAATTTTAACCCTAAGCCAGTAATACCATACTTGATTTTACAAGGAAATTCCTAGACTCAATAAAGTGTAAAAATACAGAATAAAAGTAGAAAAGAGTCTTCAGAATTTTTGATGACTTTGACGCATGGATTTATGCAGTACATCGTCCATTGAATAAGATTTCATGTATCCTGAAATAGTTAGCAGCATTTTCTATATTTTGTGTATGGACTAAAGTATAAGTTGATTATCGAAATCGGGTGTGACCATGGAATGGGCCAACAATATCATCCCTTTTGAGAAAGGAGAGCAAATATATATATATATATATATATATATATATATATATATATATATATATATATATATATATATGCTCTCCTTTCTCAGAGGGGATGACAGTGTTGAAAACTCTGGCTTGCGATGCATCTTACAAGGTATCACTCCGATTTGATACGGAGCTTGATTGTCTTGAGCCATGCAAGAACCTATATGATGAGTGCACCGATGAGGGCAATTCCTGCAGCTGTTATGAATGTTTTTGATCAATTAAGGTGTAGCTAGCTCTCTAGCAAAAAACTTGAACGTCCCTCTGGGAATAGATCGAGATGCAATTAAGGTGAACATCTTCATGTGTTGTGTTGTGTTGTTTTGTTTTGTGTGTGTTTGTCAGATTTTCAAAAGATAAAAGCTTTCCATACTTCAAACACTCTCTGATGTGTAACTAAATATCGGGATTTCACCTTTCAAAGACCCAACATCTCAGTAGAACAACATTATCTGGGAATCCCTAAAACCATTTTTCATGTCCCTCGGCTTAATTATCAATATAGTTAATCCGAATATACATATGACATCCAAACACTCTATCGTGATTCATAATATCTCATGTGAACTAAACATTTGGATTTCACTTCTTATATTTGTATTGAAAGAAAGAAACATGTAGATGTGTAGTGATATAAATATGGAAATTTTGGTCAAATTAAAAAAAAAATCTCATTTGAAAGCCGAATAAACATACATTGATGCCATCATCCATATGTCAAAAATATTAAAAATACAAAATGCTTAATTATAACTTGATATCCTCAACAATTTTAGGTTTTTACGTTAAAACTTTTTGGGGTAAAATTTGATGCCCTAAAAAATTGGACAAAAATACCATGTCCAAACCATAAAATTACCTCCCCCTCCACCAAAACCCACCCCCACCACCCCCCTTCAGCCAGCCCTGCCCCCTCCAGCCACCCCACGATAGCTGCCTCCACCCCGTCCTCTCCCTCGCTCCCCCCACCCCTAGTTGCCCCACCACTCCATGGTGCCGTTGCCACTTCTGCCACCGCCGGCTGCGTGTGCACGGTCCCGGTTGGAGGGGGTGGGCGGTGGTGTAGCCAGGGTGGGGAGAGCGGGCGGGAGGGGGGGGCGGGAGCATGGGTAGGGTACGGGGGCAGGGGTGGCTGGAGGGGGCGGGGTAGCCGGAGGGGATGGAGGTGGAGGCAGCTGGACTTTTGGATATTTTTTAGGATATGTAGTTGAAAATAGTTGATGGTATCAAGTTGTTGAGTAAAAAGTTTTGGGATATGAAGTTGAAAATTGAAATAGTTTAGGTTATCAAGTTACAAATAAGCCAATATAAAAACTTGCAATGTTATGAAACAACTTGGGCTAAAGTCCATATTCAAGCCAGACCAAAGACCTATTTCTCACCTCTCCATGGAGAAATGGTAATTAGTTTGACTTTCAGCATCAACATCAACATCATCATCACCATTATTGCCACCACCGCCATCATCAACATCATCATCACCATGGCCATCCTCATCACCATCATCACCACCACATACCCAAACCCGAGCCATAAATCCCTTTCTTCACTTTGTTTTAAAAAAAAATCAAGGGAAGTCTCACTTTCTCTTTTTCAATTCCAATTCAATTTTTTTTTATTTCGTTAATTTTTAGAATATGATTAGGAATTATATTCTATTTCGATATATAATTAGGAATTGGTTACATATCTGAGGATGTAGCGAAATGAACACACAAGTCGAACATGATGTGGACACAAGTAATTAGGACATGGTGTTAGAAATGATATTCATAAGTCATAGAATCAAATTTTAGGTTATAAAAGCATGGACAAAATGTTAGGACACAATATAAAATAATAGACACGAGAAATCAATTTTGATGTTCATTTCAGCTATGGTAACTAGGTAGAATTAAATTTTGATTATGTATATGTTAGAGTCGGGGCAAAATTTTCGATGGAAAAACTTAGAAGGCGAAACAATTGAAAAGACAATGTTTCAACGCAACACTTCAAAGAAGACGCGTAACAAAGATCCTTGGTGGATTTTGGTAAACAAAGATCTTAAAAAAGATTTCGTAACAGCAGCAATCGATTTACGAAAATCCAAAAAGATTTCGTAAACAACAGCAACCGAATGAAGTACTTCTAAGAAGAAGGTACTAATCCGAATTGCTAGCAGTAGCGAAGATGACAGGCGATAGATGGAACAACTTCTGCCAGAGTGAATGATCACCATTGCTCAAAGCTATATTCGTCCCACACGAATAGTTTCCAGGAACCAGTAAGTTCGTCGGAGAACTTTAGAACACTCCTGCTCTTCTGACTCCTCGGATGGTACACGGACTCCCGTGCAAAAAGTAACACTGGTGTAACACTTCTCTTCTCTCTCAACACTTCTGTTTACTAGTGTACGTTAAGAAATACTTGTAAACTCTCGCAACTTTCTGTATTAGCCTCAGTTCTTACCCTGTGAGAGAGAAGAGACCTTTTATAGGTCTGAGTTGCAACTGTCCGATTAGCAAAACATTCGGGATGTGGTAAAAACCACTCCGAACGTGCAGTAACCGCTCAGATCATGCACAGGCACGATCTGATGCAAGTTGCGCATCTCGTGCACCCTGCACGCCTTGCATATCTTACGCAGAACGCGCACTGAGCCACTTGCGCCACCTGCGAACCTTGCGTCACCCGCGCAACTCGGCGCGCAACTAAGCGCACACCTGGCCGTGCCACTGGGTGCGCACCTGGCCGCGCCACTGGGCCGCACAACCTGGCAGCTCAACCGGCTGCACAAGTGGTTCGTGCAACGAGCGCAACTTAAGCGCACTATGCGCCTAACGACGATGCTAACGTGCTAAGTGCAAAGTGTGCCAACAAAATACCACATTATGCCTCATGAGCCCATGAGTCCGAGTCCGTGTCCGAGTTCGAGTCTGAGTCGCTTAGCTCCAATGGAAATACATTTTCCAAGAGCAAAAAGCATGAATGCTTTCAATTATTGATTTAGCCTTTTTCCCAATAGAAAAATGACCCAACATGGCACACCCATGTGCACCTCTATACCACATGTGCATCTCTAAAAGTGCATAGCTAATATATAGAGATACAACTCCTTTGGCCTAGCCGATATGGGACTAAAGTTCCAAAATAAAAAGGCTAAAACCCACAATCCCCCACATATCTCTATATATGGGTATAAGTGTTCTCCACAGTAACTGTCCATCATGCATTAGGAGAGATGTCGCTGACGACTTGAATCTTCCCGTATGGGTTAAACAACAGACTATAATACAAGAATGGACTAAGCCTTAAATTCTACATCATAGCTGAAGTTGTTCCCACTCACATAATGTAGTCACATGTGCTTCTGGCTTGCACATTAAAGGCCATGTGCCAGCCTGGTTTCAGTGCATAATTTTGGACATCTACAAGTTTACCCTCAAGAGACGGCGTGAGATCTCTGTCCATACACTATAGGTGAGTTCATTATTAAAGAGACATGGCATGAAGCGCTTTGCGCTTCTCTTGAGGTGCTACGCCGCTATGACATGGCTTAAAGCCGAGGCCTTACCCCGTAACAGGAACCTCATCGTAGTGTCGTACTACTATAGCATGAGGTCACTACCTCTTTGTAGTGCCAAACTACCCAGCATAAAGCCTTAGGCTTGCGATGTTACACCGCAATGACATGGCTTACAAGACCGAGGCTTTATCCCTAACCGGGTACCTCATCGTGGTGTCGTGCCACTGTAACATGAGGAACTCCTCCTTTTTATAGTGATGACTACTCCCATCTTTATTTTAACATACAGCATTAAGCTAACTGCATATTTGCGGTGCTACGCCGCTGTGACTTGGGTAGCATTGTCGAAGCATTACCACATACCTGGGAACCTCACAGTGGAGGCACCCCACTATAGCATGGAGTTTCACTCCTTGTAGTGCTGCTCTACCGTGCTTCCTGTAAAGCACTCCAGGCATTCACTCTGCCTGAGAACTCATTAAGTCGTTTAAGCCAACCTTTCCACATGATCCATTTTTCGTAAAAAACAAGAGTAGACAATAGTGGTTGTAGGTCCGTAACCTCTCCATGCCCAATAAGAAATGTACCCACCGTTTCTGATATTCTTCCGATTAATGGTCCTCCCTTGAACCAAAAGCTAGATGCCTAGTAGATTTCTCTTTGAACTAATAGCATAAAACTTTATGTTAGGATTGTAATAATACAATATCAGAATACCTTCAAGCCTATTTTATAAGCTGTGTATCGACCAGCTAACGCTTGAGGTCATTGGTGAACGGATCCGCCAGGTTTTCCTGACTCCGAACATCAATCACTGCAATAACACCCCTCTTGATGAGATCGTACACTGCCCTGTGCTTCAACCGCACAGTCCTCTTCTTCCCGTTGAAGAGGTCATTTGATGTCACCGCCACATTCGCCTGGTTGTCACAGTATATCGGTATAGCCGGTATTTGTGCCCCAACCACTGGAAGATCATACATGAGCTCACGAAGCCATTCTGCTTCCTCCGTTGCGGTATCAAGTACAAGGAACTCAGATTCCATGGATGACCGCGAGAGCATAGTCTGCTTCTTTGATTTCTACGATATAGCAGCTCCATCCATTGTGAAAATGTATCCACCTGTGGACCTCTCGCTCTGCAGTTCTGAGCACCAGCTGGCATCACTGAAGCCTTCCACTACCGACAGATCTCGGTTGTAGTGTATTGCATATGTCTGAGTTTTCTTGAGATATCACATAACACCTTTTACAGCTTTCCAGTGCTCAATGCCTGGGTTGCTCGTGAAACGACTCAGCATTCCTACGGCGAAAGCTATGTCAGGCCTTGTGGCAGTAGTAGCATACATCAAACTCCCGATTACACTTGCAAACTCTAGCTGCTTGACACTTTCTTCCGAATTAGGCTTCAGCTTCATATCACACTTGTACGACGTATCGATCCCTTGAAGATCCTGATACCCGTAACGAGTGATCATCTTCTCAACATAATGAGACTATGACAGCGCTAGCCCAGTGTCTATCCGGATGATCTTGATCTGTAAGATCACATCAGTTTCCTCCAAGTCCTTCATACTGAACTTGTTCGAAATAAACTTTTTTGTCTCCGTGACACTGACCATATCCGTACCTAGGATCAGCATGTCGTCCACGTACAGACAAACGATCACACCTCTTTCATCAGCAAACTTCGTGTAAACACACTTGTCCGTCTCGCTGACCATGTAGCCATTTGATCTTATAACCTTGTCAAATTTCTCATGTCACATCTTGGGAGCATGTTTAAGACCGTACAAGGATTTTACCAACTTGCAGACTTTGTCTTCAAGACCCTTTACGACAAATCCCTCTGGCTATTGCATGTAAATCTCTTCGGTCAGCTCACCATTTAGGAAAGCCGTTTTTACATCCATCTGATGTATCACCATCTTACGTATTGCTGCGAAAGCAATCAATATTCTGATGGTGGTCATCCGGGCTACTGGAGCATACGTGTCAAAGTAGTCAATCTCCTCCTTCTGAGAAGACCCCTTGGCTACCAACCTAGCCCCAAACTTGTCAATAGTTCCGTCTGCTTTTATCTTCTTCTTGAAGATCCATTTGCATCCGATGGGTTTCGCTCCTTCAAGAAGATCAACTAATATCCAAGTGTTATTTGAGGTGATGGAATCAATTTTATTGTCAATCGCCTTCTTCCAGAAAACTGCGTCTCTGGTCTTCATCACCTCATCATAGGTAAGTGGATCTGCTTCCACATGATAGGTGAAAAGTTATTTCTAAAGTCCTTCAACCTCCTTACACACTTTGCTGACGGCTCGGCGAGTTCTGGTTCAACCGTTGTTTCAATAACAACATCTTCTTCGACTACTTCTTCATTGAAAACTTCAGTTTCTTGCACACCCTCATTGTTCTCCGGTATATCTGCAAGAACAATATTTTTGTGTCTTGCAAATTTATCTTCAAAATATTCTGCGTCACGAGATTCAATAATATGATTTGACTCAATATCAAGAAATCTCCGAGCATCACTCTTCTCGGCATGCCCCAAGAAGATCGTCTTTGTAGTCCTTGTCCCAAGCTTCTGAATCTTCAGATCTGGAAGCTTGATATATGCCAGACACCCCCACACTCGAATGACATTCAAGTTAGGTCTGACCTTGAACCAGAGTTCATGAGGAGTAATGTCTGAAGTTGCATGAGGCACTCTATTTAGAATAAAAATGGTCGTCAATACAGCTTCTCCCCAGTAGCACTTTGGAAGACCCGCAGTCAACAGCATTGAGTTAATCATTTTTGTTAACGTTCTGTTCTTCCTCTCTGCTACTCCGTTTTATTGAGGAGAGTACAGAGCCGTAGTCTCATTGACAATTCCATATTCTTTACAGAAAGATATGAATTCATGAGACTTGTACTCTCCATCTCGATTATTTCTTATTCTTTTGAGTTGTTGTCCAGTCTGCCGCTCAGCTTCGGCTCTGAACTTCTTGAACTTCTCTAATGCTTCGTCTTCAGCCTTCAACAAGTAAACGAACGCATACTTAAAGAAGTTATCGATGAAGGTTATAAAATACTTTATCCCGACCTTTGTAGAGAACTGTTTGAAGTCACAGATATCGGAGTATACCAACTCCAGAAGATCTGTAATTTGATAAACCCGAGGAAAGGGTTTCCTTGTGATCTTCATTTGATCACAAACTTCACATTTCTCTATCTTACCCCCACACTTGGAGATAAGTCCTAGACTAATCATTTTGTTTATTCATTTACAATGAACATGTCCTAGCCTATTATGTCACAACTCAAGAGTATAAGCAGAAGGAGTGATTGCATTAATTACATTGGACTGATTTACAAGCTGAATTTTGAAAATTCCTTCGGTATAAAAATCTTTCCCAAAATATGTTTCCTTAATAGACATCACCATCTGGCCAGCATTGATGTCCATCCTGAGACCTGCATTGCAGAGTAGGCCTCCCGAGATCAGGTTCTTGGCAATAGCAGGTACATACTTCACACCTTGAAGCGTCAGAGTCTTGCCAGAAGTCTACTTCAATACCACCGTCGCGACCCCGAGAACTTCAGCTTGTGTCTGGTTCGCCACAACAACTACTTCAGAAGTATGTGTGTAGGTGGTGAACCACTCCTTGCTGGAACAAAAATGGCAAGTGGCACCAGTGTCTATCCACCAGTCAGAATCAGCCCCAACTGTAGTGACTTGCACAATCATAGCAACAACATTAGTGATCATTGAGACCTTACTAGGCTCACATTGCTCTGATTGCTTGGCCTTAGATTTGAATTCACTTTTGAAGTGGCCCTTCTTGCCATACTTGATGCAAGCCAAATGGGACTTTGGCTTCTTTTGCTTGAAGAAAGTCTTCTTGACTTTCAGATTGTCAGGATCCTTCTTCTTGCTGTGGAAAGACGACTGCTTTCCCCTTGGTTCCCTGGTATAAACTATATTGGCGTTAGCCAATTGCTTGGATAGTGCGTCCACTTTCAGTTGAGCCCGCATCTGGTCCTCAACATACACTTCTTGTAGGAGATCTTTGAGAGAAATCTCCAACTTCTTCCTATGCATGTTTGTATAGAACTTGCTCCACCAGCACCAACCACAAACTTGTCGGTAAGGGGCATCGCCTCATCCTCCAACTTCTGTCACAGCTTCAGGAACTCCTTCACCTTCGACAGCATTGGCTTTTCGTCTTCAAAGAACCACTTATGATATTTCTCAACAAAAAATATCTTGCTCCGGTTCTTATCTTCGTCATAAAGTTTCTCCAGAGACTCCTAAATCTCTTTGGCAACAGTCTTCTATGAATAAGATTCGACAAAGGAATCTATCATAGCATTTAGGATCATAAGCCTGCAAATGCTATTGTCCCTTCTCCACTTGTTCTGGTTCTTAGCAGCCATAGCGATTGCGGCTGCAGATCTAGTTTTTGGAACAGTAGGTTCCTCCTCAATCAGCACGTGATCAACATCAGAGAACTGAAGATTAAGAAAAACCTTTCTTTTCCAGATTTGATAGTGCTCACCATCAAATTGTTCTAACTTAGAGAAGTTAGGATTGATTAGCGAAGCACGAAAGTTTTCCATCGTAGCAATATAGCTTTGACATTGTTAGAGCCGGGGCATAATTTTTGATGGAAAAACTGAGAAGGCGAAACAATTGTAAAGATAATATTTCAACGCAATACTTCAAAGAAGGCGCGTAACAGAGATCCTTGGTCGATTCTGGTAAACGAAGATCTTAAAAAAGATTTCGTTACAGCAGCAATCGATTTACGAAAATCCAAAAAGATTTTCTAAACAACAGCAACCGAATGAAGTACTTCTAAGAAGAAGGTACTAATTCGAATTGCTATCAGTAGCAAAAATGACAGGCGATAGATGGAACACTCCTGCTGGGGTGAATGATCATCGTTGCTCAAAGCTATATTCACCCCCACCGAATAGCTTCCAGGAACCAGCAAATTCGTCAGAGAACTTTGGAACACCCCTGCTCTTCTGACTCCTCGGATGGTACACGGACTCCCGTGAAAAAAGCAACGCTGGTGCAACGCTTCTCTTCTTTCTCAACGCTTCTGTTTACTTGTGTTAAGAAACACTTGTAAACTCTCACAACTTTCTATATTAGCCTCTGTTATAGGCCTGAGTAGCAACTACCCGGTTAGCAGAACATTCGGGATATGGTAAAAACTACTCCGAATGTACAGTAACCGTTCAGATTATGCACAGACACGATCTGATGCAAGTTTTGCACCTCGTACGTGCAACTGGGCGCACACCTGGCCGTGCCACTGGGCGCACAACCTGGGCAGCACAACCTGGCAGCTCAACCGGCTGTACAAGTGGCTCGCACAACGAGCACAACTTTAGCGCACTATGCGCCTAGCAACGATGCTAAGTGCAAAGTGTGCCAAAAAATGCCACATTATGCCTCATGAGCCCATGAGTCCGATTTCGTGTCCGTGTCCGAGTCCGAGTCCGAGTCGCTAAGCCCCTATGGGGCTTAGCTCCAATGGAAATAAATTTCCCAAGAGCAAAAAGCATGAATGCTTTCAATTGTTGATTTAGTCTTTTTCCCATTAGAAAAATAACCACACATGGCACACCCATGTGCACCTCCGCACCACATGTGCATCTCTAAAAGAGCATAGCTAATATATAGAGATACAACTCCTTTAGCCTAGCCGATGTGGGACTAAAGTTCCAAAATACCAAAACCCAACAGTATACATTACCATGTGTGTGTGTGTGTGTGTGTGTGTGTGTGTGTGTGTGTGTGTGTGTGTGTGTGTGTGTAATTAGTATAAATATTTCCCTTATTTGTAACAATACCTATGTGAAGAAAGAAATGTGCCTTGGGTATATTTTTAAATTGAAAGTGTCTAGTTTTGTGTTTCTTTTAATTTTAAATTTTTTTAAGTGATTATATTGTAGACTTAACCCAATGTATGACAAACTATGTAGCTCTTACTATCACATATGGATAGGTTGACATACTTGTCTTAGTCTAAATTAGGCAAATTACTAAGAAAGTAGCAAATTTCATATATTTTTTTTGTGTATAATCAATTATGTCCAGAATTTGAAATACATGTAACTGGTATAAATCCTTACTATTATTAGCTAAAATGAATATTAACGGACACCCGGACATTGAATTAACCTTATGGACTTCTAAACCAAGATATATTGGGTCTCCTAAAGATAGTCTATAATACACTCGAATTTAATTTAGTAATCCTTACGATCACTTACCATATAATTTGTGCCAAAGGAATAAATCATAAAAAATTTATTAGAATTCATAGTTGAATATATAAAATAGATATGTACTCATCTTTAATTTAGTAATCCATACGATGACTTAGTCTCAATTTAGGTCAATTTGGGTCCAAAATTGAATTTGGATTCCAAAAATTCATAGTTGAACATATAAAAATTAGCCAAGGCGTTCGAGGATGTACAACATACTTGAATGATGTGTATTCATCTTTACAAAGTATCTAAAATGGATATGAATTACTACTTGCGGCATCAATTGTGGATGTACAACCGTCATCTTGATGACATGTGTGGTGTGCGGGATGAATTCATACAGGGGTTGGATCAATTCCTGCAGTTCGCCGAGACATTCTCCCAGTACATGGACGGCACCAAAAATTAATTGTCCATGTGTGAGATGTCGCAACTTGAAATATCATACAGAAGTAGATGTGACATTACATTTATACAAATGGACCTTACATTAAGAGCTTATGCATTTAGCATCGAAGCAGCAGCCTTATATGGAGCCGTATATAGATGTCCACAACTCTGCTTGATTACGACAATATTGTAGGCCTAGTCTCAGCCGTAAACGGACAATCTGATGATCATCGCATGATTTGATACGCTTGAGTGCAGCATCATGGAGCTCACAACTCTGAGCCAGAGGACGGAGCGTGGCATTACTGAGCTGGCCGCATCGACGGAGCGTAGCGTGACGGTGATGTAGGAGTCTCATGTGGCCCTGGGCGAGTCCCTGGCGAGGATGCAGGATTCAGTGGCTCAAAGCACTTCGAGGCTGATATCTACCATTGATTCATACAACGCTCAATTGACAGCATTGGAGCAGATACATCCTCCTGGTGCGCCTGCATAGACAACAACTCCACCAATGGCACAGCCTCCCCCACTCCACCTCTATCGACATCGTTGATGATTTCACAGAAGGACAGTTTATTTGTATGTTTGTATATTGGCCCATGATATTGGGTCATTTAGTATTTATTTCATACATTTATTGAGATAATTAAGTGTTCCAGACTTTATGTATCTCAGTCTTGACTCCTTTATGTATTTATTCATACGTTTATTTCATACTTTATGTATGTTATTCTTTAGACTCGGTTTGTAATGCCAATGTGTTTTATTTCTTAAAATTTTACTTTATTATTCATACTAAATGCATAGAAATTTACATCTGTTGAGTGTTCTATCGAAGCGGTCGGCGAACCTAGGGAATGAAACGGAAGGTTGATCCGGGTCTATTTATATAAAGTGTGAATTGATAAACTGTAGGCAGAATATTTTGGAAACTATTTTTAAAAATGTATGTTTTTTGCAGATTAGCGATGTTTAGCGACGTTTTGCGACAGTCAGCGAGGCAAGAAAGTGTCGCTAACTTGTATCAAAATGACGTTATTCTGTATCGGAGACGTCGCTAATTCATCGTTAAACTTCACTAATATGCTGACATGGCAAAATTTGCCATGCCAGCACTGTTGTAGAAAAACATCGCTATTTTGGTCGCTAATTTGGTAACATTTAGCGACAAAGGTGGTCATTGATATAGCAACATTGTGCCACTAAACGTCGCTAACTTAGCGACATGTACTTGTTGCTAGATGTCGTCGCTAAGCGACTAATAGCGACATTTTTTCGTTAGCGACAATAAAATACGCGACAACACATAAACGTTGCTAAAAATGTCGCTAAATTATTTTAGCGACATTTTTTTTACATATTAGCGATGTTTTAGGCGTCGCTAATATGTCTTATTTTGGTAGTTACTATTGTCGATACTACGAAGTAGGCTAGCTTGGGCACGTACTCGTATTCCAAAAAGTTGGAGCTGGTCGTGACATGTCCATTCTAATATCATGTTTCATGGATCAATTCTGGTTCAGGTCACACCATGTTCCCAACATGTTGTATCATGATCCAAGGTTACAAAGTGGCTGGTGATGCGTAGTAATTGGTTTAAGGCATTGTATTGAATGTTCATGATACGTATAATCGGATTACTTCATGGGCTAGTTTGAACGCTCTAGCTGGTTCGAGATAGATATAATCGAATTATACATACTTGCTTCTTAAGGTGTGAAATTGAGAACACATTCCTCGGATTAGTTATGTGGTCGAATAGATCAAAATAGCAATATGTTGAACACATAATAGCCCATTAGTTGTTCATTCGACATTAGGGTTAGACACAGTTCGGGCTGGACTTGGCCCAAATTTTACAGAACCTGACCGGACTGTTCTTTGGCGGGGCGGGACAGTGCCGAACAATTTTCTTTTGGAACTGGTGGGTCCAATCCGGAGCGACACGCGGATCCAAATAGATCCAAAATTTGGTATATACAAAAGCTTTTACATATACAAAATTTGGCCAAGGGATGAGGAGTTCAGCGGCCAGGCGTCGGGGCCGTTGGCAACAACACGAGGACTAAGGAGGCCTAGCGTCGAGGACGTTGGCGGAAGAGTATGGATGCCGGGTTGTCACAAGATAAAGAGATGAGATAGAGAGGAGTTCGAAAAAAAAATATGGCCGACTGTGAAAGAAGAAAGGGTGTGGGCAGTAGCTGCCAGGGCACGGGAGTAACTGAGTAAGTCACAGTCAAAATTGTAAAAATGAGTCAAGTCTAGACTCAAAGTATGAAATAAATTAGGGTAAAGTGCAAAAAACCCCTCGTTAAATATGTTACTTTTGCACTAAAAGACCCCATGCTCTTAAAATTCCCAAAAGTTTGAAATATGCTCATTTTGCCCCCAAGTGACAATTTTACCCCTCCTTCCCCCCCCCCTCCTTCTTCGGCTGTGTTCGCCGGCGGCGACGGAGGCGGAGGGGGGGGGTCGGGCGGGGAGAGGGGGGGCGGGGGTGGGGGGTCGCTCGCTGGCGAGGGAGTCGGGGGTCGGGGCCGACGAGGGAGCGGGGGGGGTCGGGGCCGGCGAAGGAGGAGGAGGGGGTCGGGGCGGCTGGGGGATCGCCGGCGGCGGGGGGGGAGGGGGTCGGGGGGATCGCCGGCGGCGGAAGGGGCGAGGGGGTCGGAGGGGGCGGGGGGATCGCCGGCGATGGGAGGGGGGGTCGGGGGGGCTGTGGGATCGCCGGCGGCGGGGGGGGGGGAGGGGGTCGGGGCGGGAGGGGGTCGGGGGAGTCGGTGGGGGGGGGCGGGGGGATCGCCGACGTTGGGAGGAGGGGACGGGGGGATCGCCGTCGTTGGGAGGGGGTCTCGCCGGCGCCGGCGCCACCAGAGGGTGGGGAGGGGAATTTTCGGTATAAATTTTTTAAAATTTGGCTGGAGGGGCCTAATCGAGCGGAGATATAATCTAAGGAGGGGTAAACTGACAAAAAATTCTAAAAGGTCTTTTAGTGCAAAAGTAACATATTTAACGAGGGGTTTTTTGCACTTTACCCAATAAATTATAAAAGTAAGTTTTTTTTTTTAAACAAACGGGCAGGATCAGGATCTTGTTTATTTTGAAAACAATATATAATGTTCCATTTATTTTTCACGTCTCGTCCGATCCGACCCATTTAAATATAAATCTTTAAGAACCGATTTGTTTGGATAATATATGGTTCGAAATGGATTGAAACTGCAGAATCTGAATCCATATGTCCAGCCCTATCGAACATCAATCAAAGCAACATATAGGCCTCGTTTGGTTCACGGAAAGGAAATGCATTCCTTTGTATTTTCCATGGAAATGAAAAAGTAGGATTCCTGTCACATTTTATTTCCGTTGTTTGGTTGGTGTAGGAAAGGAAAGCAAAAATATAGCAATGTTCCAATAATATCCTTACATATAAAATAAAAATAACATTATGAAAAATAACATTAATAGTAAAATAAGCAATAACACATGGTTACTTTTGTCATAGCTTTTGTAATAAATGTTGGGAAAGGAGGAGGGAAAATCAATCCCATGGGTCATGAGTGGAACCATATTCCTTCCAATTTTCTCTCTTGTGAGGAAATTGATTTCCAAGTTTGTGGTTACCAAACAAGGAAAAGGAACAACTTTTCTTTCCTACTTCATTGAATCCGTGAACCAAACGAGGCCATATAGAAGAGGAAATATAGTTGAGACATCCCTTTTGCTAATAGCAGTTTGGCTCCCATCCCGATATGGCACAGTGAGTTGGGAGGAGTCGTGTAGCCACGTGGGTTTCAGATCTACAATAAATTTTACACAATTGCAACATCTATTCAACCAAAAAGTAGCTCATAATAGATTTGGGGGAGCACATGGTGCTCATAACTATAGGGTGAGCATCGGTTCGGTTCGGTTCAAACCGAACCGTATATATGAAAAACGAAATAACCGTAAATCGTATTTCTCAAAACCGAAAACCGAACCTGTCACTCCCCAGAACCAGAATACTGGAGAGCGGGGGCAGACACAGCCAGCTACGTATATTGAAATGGAAACCACCTCGATATACGGTCACGGCTGTCTAGAAATATGAGGGTTTACTACAAGCCAACGGTCACTTATGGTCAAGCCTATTGTCTCAATCTCAAGCAAGTAATATAATTACAAGATGTTTGACCACCAAATATACAATAAAAGGCGTCCCAAATATTACATATCAGCTGATCATGAAGCTAGTCGTACAAAATGCTGGGACTAGCAAGAGTTAAGTCATACATGATCAACCCTAGGATTTGTTAATCATGTTTACAGCCCGTAGGCAGACAGTAAGTAAAGTGCATCGAGCTAACAGGTGCTCGTCGGCTAAACGCCTCAAAAGAATAGTTTTACAATAGAGTGAGCGAAACAAAATAGAAAACCCACTCGTAGCCCGGGTTCCTTCTAGTCGCCACCATTGGGCTGGAAGCTTGGTAGATCCTCGGGAGCAGATCCGAAATCTGGCCACACAAAACCAGCTGGGTCAACCCCAGAAAGAGCAAGTGCCACAAGGGGGCCACGAAATAAGAACAAAAGCCAGCATTAACACAAGAAGATATAATATTTAAAACTAGAATTTATGAAAAATATGGCAGGGTGATATACGACGAGATAACCATGGGACTATTCCGATAGCCAGGTTATAACCCGTAAACCAAACAATGATCGGGGTTGTAACCCTTCATCTGAACAGAGCTTGGTTTTCCACCATTTATCGGCAAGATAAGAAATGCAAGAAATCAAGACAGGGAGCAATCTTGTACTGGATCAAGACCTGGCTAGACCGGTTATACCTCATTCAATCAATCACGGCCAAGCAGATACTACGGCTTACTACTTTAACTAACTAGGGTTATCACAGGCCTAATTACTAACAAGATGCAGTGAGATTGTTCCACAGCCACAAGCCCTGCAGACCATCCAGGTTACCCAGGTCGAAAGTTAGGGATTGAATTCTGGTGGATACATCGCCCGGAAGACAAATGTACCCTTAGGTGACTTAGAGGATGCAACACGCGACGGTGTGCTGGAAATGTGCCCTACTCGACGGCAGGCTACAGATCCCAAGAGCGCCCAGGTAATGGGATTGCCTATAGCTGTGTCATCTCTTCATGACTACTGTGTTATTCTAGTTATTAACCTTAATCTATTTTAGTAGGTACTCCGGACCGTGGTACTCAGGAGTCCCATCCTAGACATGATGCAAGACAGGACAAGTGGATTTGACAAGCAAGCAAGAAAGAACTACCCACGGTGTCAAGGCAGGTCAAGTTAAGTTATCAAGATAAATCATGTCAGGGTACTTGTCGGGAGTGCGCCACGACGGGCCACTATCATGTCAGGTTGGTCATGTCAGGAGTGCACCACTACGGGTCACTGTCGAGTTATGCTAGTTCCTTGTCATACCATGCCATGTACAATAGTCATTCCAAACATATTAAGTAAAATCGAAGTTCATGACAAAAGGCGTAAGGATATAAAATGGGCGTAAAATATCTAATAAAATATCAATATACAGGGCTATAGAAGAGCCAAGCTTAAGGAAATAAGACCAAAACTCCAAGAGCCAATGGGTTAAGCAAGGGATTCATGGTGCAGCATACGCACAAGACACGCACGCAGGAGAGCTACATACGTAAAAAGTCACGCACGCAGGAGAGCTGCATACGTGAAAAGTCACGCACGCAGGAGAGCTGCGTACGTGAAAAGTCACGCACGCAGGAGAGGAAAAGTCATGCACACAAGAGAGCTGCGTACATGAAAAGTCACGCACGCAGGAGAGGAAAAGTCACGCACACAAGAGAGCTGCGTACGTGAAAAGTCACGCACGCAGGAGAGAAAAAGTCACGCACACAAGAGAGCTGCGTACGTGAAAAGTCACGCACGCCAGAGAGCAGCGTACGCGAAAAGTCACGCACGCCAGAGAGCAGCGTACGCGAAAAGTCACGCACGCCAGAGAGCAGCGTACGCGAAAAGTCACGCACGCTAGAGAGCAGCGTACGCAAAAAGTCACGCACGCCAGAGAGCTGCGTACGTGCAAAAGCATGCAAGCAGAGAGCTACGTACGCGTAAAAACACGTACGCAGGGTCTGGGTCTTCTTCTCCATGGCTGAGAAGAAGCTCCAATGGCTCCAAAACTTCAAGGCATCATAACTTGGCCATCCGAACTCCAAATCCGGATTTCCAAAGTTCTAACCAGGGTGGAATTGAACTCTCTTCCACATGGAAACATCAAAACCCATAAAAATCCAACTTAAGTAGATCAAAACCATGTAAAACCGAAAATAGGAAAAAACTTAGATCTAGAACAATGGAGACTCCAAATCATAAAATACCAAGTTCTAATGTTGATCACCATGTCCTAATCTAGCAAATGGACAAATAAAAGTGGGTTCTCATGTGGTGGCAAGGTGCACTTGCCTATGGGAGGGTGTTGAGGAAGGAGAAGAGTGTTATGTAGAGGAAGGAGAAGAAGAAATTAATGGAGGTTATGAGGAGAGAGAAAAAGTTGGTGGAGTTTTAAAGAGGGTGGGATGTGGTATGTTGAGGGTGGAGTATAGGCTAAGGTGTTCCAATACACATTAAACCCAACCAAACCAACCCAAACTAATTAAAATCGAGCCATGTCAAAACCCAAAATACGAGAAATACCGAAATTCCACAAGTTGAGAAAAATAAAAATACATGCCAAAATCCAGATACGAGTATAAATACGAAATACTGGAAATACGGGAAATGAGGGTGACAGAACCGTTTTTATAAAAATCGAACAAAACCGAACCGAATTAATTCGGTTCGGTTTTTGGTCGGTTCGGTTTCATGAGCCAATGTGTCGGACCTTATTTTAAAAATATGACATTATTGTATTTATGAAATATTATATTACATAGTGTGAAAAATATTACTATATATAGATTGAGGGTAAAGAGAGAGAGCGCTCAAAGAAGTACCGACAGAGAATAGGAGAAGTGATTGCTCTCTTAGGAGTTACAAAATATTAGTATATGTAGATTGAAGGTAGTTTGATAAATTACTAAATCTAAATCGGTTTTCGGTTCGGTTCGGTTACCCGGATCAAGAACCGAAAACCGAACCGTTATTTTAAAATTTCAAAATTTAAAACCAAAAATCGAAAAACTGAACCGTTTGTCATATTTCGGTTCGATTCGGTTCGGTTTTCGGTTTTCAACCGTTATATGCTCACCCCTACATAACTACAACAAAAGCTCGATAAATTTTTAGTTTAGTCTTTTTTGGTTAAATAAATATTTTGCCTAACGAAGAGTACACTAGCATTTAAATACCACTAACAAAGCTTTTCTTTATTTTAATTAATTAATTTATATTATATATTTTATTTATTTATTTGAGTTTGCTAGTCATACAATAGAGAATATATCACTTTATCCTTCGCTTATTAAATGATAATTTTCTCTCGCCTTGAATTATTCAATTTTTAAATGTTGCAAACGGTTTTTTTTTGCTATTAAACCTCTACTTTTCTTATCAAATTAGAGTACAACTCATAATTATTATTGAAAGATCATCCTAAAAACAAAAAGTTTGCTAGATTGGGTTGTATTTTGTATCTGAATGAGCACTCGAGGTTCAAAAGTTAAGTGATGGTAGAAAATTAACATTGTGAGGTCTAACATACAAAATTTGTCATGGACTTATATTAAAAAAAATTACGTTCAAGTCATATGAGTGAAGTCAAATATTATATCTCATAGATCAGTTCTACTTCAAGTCTCACAACATTTCTAACAATTGGTATCAAATCCTGAAGTTAGAAGTCGAGCTGAATTAAGCACTCCAATTCTTCGAAACAAATTATGATGGCACGTACATGATACATATAATCAAAATTAACTTGACTCTTAAAATAGAGTTTTTTGATCCAAGTTAGCTTCATGGGTGGAACTTATTCATAAGTTGGTCTGAACCACATATTGATTTCAAAGATAATCTAGCTTTCCAGTCCAAGGTGTAGCACAAGAGGGTTTCGTGGACGGCTTAACTTTATGTTTGAATAGATTGAGAAGTTGGATCTCCTGGTTGCTTGGTACAAGCTAAGTTGGAGATCTCAACAACTATTTCCTTCCATGATAAATTCAAATAAACAGCATGCAATGGGGGATTATGGAGTAATTATTGGAAATAATAAAAAATTAATTTTTAATCACCATTATTTTCTAATCAATACTTTAATGGTTGTTTTTATTTGGTTGTTTATTAGATGGTTTTTATGTCCATTAGATCCTATTAATTTCTATTAAAACTTATTGTTATAAGGCAGCCTATATATTCTCATTAGTCTTGTTGTTTAGAGAGTGTAGAATTTGGTCTTTTTCTTCCTCTAAAAATCATGGAAGTTTTTCTCCATTCCGCTCCTCCATTTTTCATTCTATCTTGTGGGTAAAAGCTAAGTTCGGATCAATCTTTCTGAGTCGTGTGCGACGACGGAAAGAATAGGAGTTTTACCACTAAGAGTATTCGAAAAAGTTTGCATATAGACCCGAATTAAATCTTAGGGCAGTACTTCGTGCGCGACTTTTCGGAGGCTGGTAACTTTAATTTTATTTATTTTTTATACAAGTTTTCAAAAAATATAATACTACAAAAAATAGGGTTTTGGCGAGGGAAGATTAGCGACGGAATTTTTCGTCGCTAATAGCGACGGCTGAGCGACGGAATCGTGACGGATTCTCGTCAAATTACAAAGTAAAATATCAATTATTTTTTATTGTCCAAAAGTGTCGACAAGACGTCGCTTGTCCGTCTGTAATCTAGAGATGGAAGTAACAGCCGTCGCTAAATAGTCGCAAATCTGTCAGTAATTGGCGAAAAACACGCAGAAAAGTGGCGCCAAAGTTTGCGTCAACTTAGCGACGGACATGACTTCCGTCGCTACGTCAAGTCCGTCGCTAAGTTGTTGTTAAGTTGTGTGACGCCCCAGAACCAGAATACTGGAGAGCGGGGGCGTACATAGCCAGCTACGTATATTGAAATGGAATCCACCTCGCTATACGATCACGGCTGTCTAAATATGAGGGTTTACTGCAAGCCAACGATCTGTTAAGGTCAAGCCTATTGTCTCAATCTCAAGTAAGTAATGTAGTTACAAGATGTTAGACCACCAAATATACAATAAAAGGCGTCCCAAATATTACATATTCAGCTGATCATGAAGCTAGTCATACAAAATGCGAGGACTAGCAAGAGTTAAGTCATACATGATCAACCCTAGGATTTGTTAATCATGTTTACAGCCCGTAGGCAGACAGTAAGTAAATATGCATCGAGCTAACAGGTGCTCGTCGGCTAAACGCCTCAAAAGAATAATTTTACAAGGTAGTGAGCGAAACAAAATGGAAAACCCACTCGTAGCCCAGGTTTCTTCTAGTCGCCACCATCGGGCTGGAAGTTCGGTAGATCCTCGGGTGCTGCTCCGAAATCTGGCCACACAAAACCAGCCGGATCAAACCCCAGAAAGAGCAAGTACCACAAAGGAGGCCACGAAATAAGAACAAAAGCCAGCATATCAGAACATAAGAAATAGGAGAAAAGTACAAGTAATAAAGAGTACAACAGGACAATAAACGACTAGGGACGTGGAACCATTCCGGGAGCCAAGTTACAACCCGTAAACCAAATAAGGACCGGGATTGTAACCCTTTGCCTGAATAGCACTATGTCTCTACCCATTTATTGTTAAGATAAGTAAAACAATCATGTTCAGGGGTACCAAGTACAGGGACTGGATGAGACTTAGACAAGACAGGACACCATCCATTCACAAGCGGCCAAGCAAATACAACGGCTTACTACTTTAACTAACACTACCAGAATAAGTCATTTTAGCGACGCATAAAGACGTCGCTAAAACGACAAATTTTGTCGCTAAAGATATTTAGCGACGGAATTACCGACGTTTCGTGATAGTCGCTGAAATGTAAGTCGCTAATCTTCTAAACGTCGCCAAACGTCGCAATTATCGACGTTTGCCGACGTATATATACGTCGGTATATTACCGACGTCTACCGTCGTGACGTCGGTGGATTAGCGACGTATTAATGCGTATCGCTATGCGTCGGTAAATTACCGATGTATTACCGACGAATCGTCGGTGATTTAGTGACATGTACAAAGTCGCAAAGCGTCGGTAAATACTGGGAATTCCTGGGGATAATTACCGACGTGCACCGACGTTTACCGACGTCCTCCGACATATATTGACGTCGCTAAACGTCGGTAGCCTAGATAATATTAATTATCTACCGACGTTTACCGACGCAAAATTACGTCGGAAGGCGTCGGTAAACGTCGATAAACGTCACTAAATCTGCAAAAAAAATAAAAATAAAATAAAATACAGAATGTCCATTTCTTCCTGCAGTTTAAAAGGCCCATTTCTCACTGTAGAATAGGATCCAAACAATCACATAATGTCCATTTCTCACTGTACACAGGTTTCAGTCCCTATAACCAAGTCTACAACAATCACACAATGTCCAGTTCTCAGATTGGCTCAGAACACAATCCAAAATTAACACAATGTCCAAGTCTACAACAATCATTCTAGCAATGTCCAAATATGTACCGTAAGACAAACTAAACATAATCAGTTCTATTTCACATGCTTAATTGCCAAGTATGGGAACGAATGGCTCAGAACACAACCCAAAATTCATTCTAGCATACATTAGTGTGAATCATCTATGTTCTGTACATATGGTGTAGTATATGTTCTTATCGTATCTAGTATCTGAAGGATATAACAGAATCAAGATGAACTCACATAATGTAATACTAAGACATCATCTACTACTATATAAGATATAGTGATAGGTTGTCGTATCATCATTGTCGAGGGATGAGGGTCGGAGGACAGTCAACTTTATCTACGGATACATAGTTTCTGACTCGCCAGTCGAATGGCTTAATTGCCAAGTATGGGAACGAATGGCTCAGAACACAATCCAAAATTCATTCTAGCATACATTAGTGTGAATCATCTATGTTCTGTACATATGGTGTAGTATATGTTCTTATCGTATCTAGTATCTGAAGGATATAACAGAATCAAGATGAACTCACATAATGTAATACTAAGACATCATCATACTACTATATAAGATATAGTGATAGGTTGTCGTATCATCATTGCCGAGGGATGAGAGTCGGAGGACAGTCAACTTTATCTACGGATACATAGTTTCTGCCTCGCCAGTCGAATGGCTTAATTGCCAAGTATGGGAACGAATGGCTCAGAACACAACCCAAAATTCATTCTAACATACATTAGTGTGAATCATCTATGTTCTATACATATGGTGTAGTATATGTTCTTATCGTATCTAGTATCTGAAGAATGTAACAGAATCAAGATGAACTCACATAATGTAATACGAAGACATCATCTACTACTATATAAGATATAGTGATAGGTGCTCGCCGGAGGGAGGAGAAGGGGCTCACGGTGGAGGAGGAGGATGAGCGGCGCCGGAGGGAAGGGGGTCGGGCTGTCGTCGAGGTCGGGGAAGAGGGACGGGAACAAAAAAATTGGGGAGAGGGAAAAATAAAAAGTCGAACCGAGGAAACCCTTTTTATCAGAAATTAGCGACGTCCATAAATACGTCACAAAGCGTCGGTATTCGTTTAATATTCGGCGACGTAATAATCTTTGCGACGCTAAACGTTGCTGAACTAATAAAACAAGCGACATTTTCCGACAAATCAACGACGTTGGTTTTTATTACACTAAAGGTAGTCGCAATATGTCGCTGTTTGTCGCTATCAGCGACGTATTGTGACGCATACTTTCGGAGTCGCTATCAACGAATGGCTCAGAACACAACCCAAAATTCATTCTAGCATACATTAGTGTGAATCATCTATGTTCTGTACATATGGTGTAGTATGTGTTCTTATCGTATCTAGTATCTGAAGAATGTAACAGAATCAAGATGAACTCACATAATGTAATACTAAGACATCATCTACTACTATATTAGATATAGTGATAGGTTGTCGTATCATCATTGCCGAAGGATGAGGGTCGGAGGACGTCGGTAAACATCGCTAAATCTGCAAAAAAATAAAAAATAAAATACAGAATATCCATTTCTCCCTGTAGTTTAAAAAGATAACTATTTCTC
Source organism: Iris pallida (assembly GCA_029216955.1). Taxonomy (NCBI): domain Eukaryota; kingdom Viridiplantae; phylum Streptophyta; class Magnoliopsida; order Asparagales; family Iridaceae; genus Iris; species Iris pallida. The sequence continues at coordinate 9,031,036 of JANAVB010005600.1, forward strand.
ACTATAGAATAGGATCCAAACAATCACAGAATGTCCATTTCTCGCTATACACAGGTTTCAGTCCCTATAACCAAGTCTACAACAATCACACAAAATATGGGAACGAATGGCTCAGAACACAACCCAAAATTCATTCTAGCATACATTAGTGTGAATCATCTATGTTCTGTACATATGGTGTAGTATATGTTCTTATCGTATCTAGTATCTGAAGAATGTAACAGAATCAAGATGAACTCACATAATGTAATACTAAGACATCATCTACTACTATATAAGATATAGTGATAGGTTGTCGTATCATCATTGTCGAGGGATGAGGGTCGCAGGACAGTCAACTTTATCTACGGCTACATAGTTTCTGCCTCGCCAGTCGAATGGCTGCAGGGACTATGTCCCGATCACCATGCCGTACCGTAAATTAATGCAAATGGAGCTGGAGCCAAAATACAGAAACCAAAATATGATATCCACCTCAAGTATAGAGTCGGAGGAGAAGATCTTTTCCACCCTCTCCCTCTCTCACGCTATCAACGTCACAACTTTTCCACCTCAAGTTCTGATCAAGCATTTTCCTTCTCCTCTCCTCCACCATGGCTCTGAACCTATCTGCTCCTCCCTACTTCCCTTCTTCTTATTTGACTCTCTCAGCCACATATGATATCCAGTTCAAGTGTAGAGTCGGAGGAGAAGAAGTGGACAGGAAGAGGAGGGGGAAACAGCACAGCCAGCGGCATGACCCGGAGGAAGTACAGAGGTTTTCTTTAACATACGTATGAGAACTATAAGGATATATCTTTTTACAACATATCACCTTGTCAAAGACCCTTAATGTGACAACCATGTTACCGCGGTGTCGGAAGACTAACATGTCATAATTTTATAAGCCGTGTGTTTTGATATAATCCTCCAACCGGATTTCAGTTCTATGTAATAATACAAGATTACGATATAGGAGGAAAGAGTTGGGAGGATTATGTCAAAACACATGGCTTAGAAAATTATGACATGTTAGTCTTCCGACACCGCGGTAACATGGTTGTCACATTAAGGGTCTTTGACAAGATGACATATTGTGAAAAGATATATCATTATAGTTCTCCTATGTATGTTGAAGAAAACCTCTATACTTCCTCCGGGTCATGCCGCCGGCTGTGCTGCTTCCCCCTCCTCTTCCTGTCCACTTCTTCTCCCCCGACTCTACACTTGAGCTGGATATTATATGTGCCTGAGAGAGTCAAATAAGAAGAATGGAAGTAGGGAGGAACAGATGGGTCCATAGCCATGGTAGAGGAGAGGAGAAGGCAAAACTGAATCAGCATTGTCTTCCGGATCGTCCTCATCAAGGCATAACGGGCTGCTCAGCGTGCCCAGCTTCTTCAACTTCTCGCTGGCTGCAGAGTCGAAATGGAAACGGGTCCTCTTTGCCGGCCCGGAGCTCTGACTCGCACTCGTCGCCGCGCTACCGGTTTCCTCTCCTCCTCTGACGCGGGTCATAAGAAAAGAAATTTCGTACCTCTTCTTCACATAAACATCATTGCAGCCTTGTACTCGAGCCTAGCCTCCTCGTCTGTAACGCTATCCAACTTCTCGGAGTCATCGGAGAAGGAGTCGAATGAGTCGGCGGTGATAGCAGATGATTGTAAGACAGGGAGCAAAAAAACAGGCAAAGAAGAGGACGATACGAGTCGAACGGGAGATTCGAGTGACAATGTAGGCACCGAGAAGTCGGATAGCATCACAGACGAGGAGGCTCGAGTACAAGGCGGCAATGATATTTATGTGAAGAAGAGGTACGAAATTTCTTTTCTTATGACCCGCGTCAGAGGAGGAGAGGAAACCAGTAGCGCGGCGACGAGTGCGAGTCAGAGCTCCGGGCCGACAAAGAGGACCCGTTCCCATTTCGACTCTGCAGCCAGCGAGAAGTTGAAGAAGCTGGGCACGCTGAACAGCCCGTTATGCCTTGATGAGGACGATCCGGAAGACAATGCTGATTTAGTTTTGCCTTCCTTGGATGGTATTGATTCTGTAGATCCGTGTATAAAAGAGGAAGAGATTGGGAGTAGAGTGGACCCGGAGGGAAATGAGAGATTGGAAGCTGGGTCAATATCGAAGAAGCAAAAGAGAGTCGAGGATTCTGATAGGTTGTCGTATCATTATTGCCGAGGGATGAGGGTCGGAGGACAGTCAACTTTATCTACGGCTACATAGTTTCTGCCTCGCCAGTCGAATGGCTGCAGGGACTATGTCCTGATCACCATGTCGTACCGTAGATTAATGCAAATGGAGCTGGAGCCAAAATACAGAAACCAAAATACAAAATACAGAATCCAAAATAATAAATACAAAATACAGAAACCAAAATACAAAATACAGAAACCAAAATACAAAATATAGAAACCAAAATACAAAATACAGAAACCAAAATACAAAATATAGAATCCAAAATAGGACCCTCTGTGAGAACGGATGGCTCAGAACACAACCCAACCGGAGAGGATACTCTGAGAGATCCATCTGAGAGGGACGTATACTCTGAGAGATCACCTTTACAAGAATTATATCAGTAGTGGGATCGAGTGTTGGAGGAGATATTATCAAAGTATACGTCCTACTCAGATGGGTCTCTCACCGTTACTATTTTTTCCTGACAGCATGGTGGATGTGCTCCGTCCACAGATTCTTGCTCCGAGCCAAAACTTTGTCCCGGAGCTCAAGTGGACATCCTTGGTGTAGAGCTCGAGTGAGAGGTTCCTGACAGCATGGTGGTCTCCTTTGTTAAAGTATCCGTGCTCGTCCCACAACCAATGTGGGATGAGCACGGATACTTTGACAAAGGAGGCCACCATGCTGTCAGGAACCTCTCACTCGAACTCTACACCAAAGATGTCCACTTGATCTCCGGGACAAAGTTTATCTCCGGGACAAAGTTTTGGCTCGAAGCAAGAATCTGTTGAGGGAGCACATCCACCATGCCGTCAGAAAAAAATATTAACGGTGAGAGACCTATCTGAGTAGGACGTATACTCTGATAATATCTCCTCCAACACTCGATCCCACTACTGATATAATTTTTGTAAAGGTGATCTCTCAGAGTATACGTCCCTCTCAGATGGATCTCTCAGAGTATCCTCTCCGGTTGGTTGTCGTATCATCATTGCCGAGGGATGAGGGTCAGAGGACAGTCGACTTTATCTACGGATACATAGTTTCTGCCTCGCCAGTCGAATGGCTGCAGGGACTATGTCCTGATCACCATGTCGTAGTCCAATATAATCCAGAGATTGACACAGTTCTAATTCATATATGTAGTCCAATACAAATAGTCTAATACAAAAACAACCCAATACAAATAGTCCAACACAAATAAGTACTAATAGCTAATGAGAACCACGCTGCTCACGCAAACGCTCAGTGATACGTTCACGCAACCACCTCGAAAAAGCGAGATTTTTGGCACGAGGAGAGATGTCGTCCCTTGCAAGGACTGCATGAAGAGAACTCTCGGTCTCACTAGCTACCGGTGCTGGATGAATAGAACTCCCGGTCTCACTAGCAACCGGTGCCACTTCCTCCTCAACTGTAGGAGGAGCCACCTCAGCATTCACTGTTTTCTTCAAACGACATGCCGCTCCTCGGGTCATGGGTGCCATCTGGTAAGATCGATAGTCACAAATAATATAATTGTAATACTAAGACATCATATACTACTATATAAGATATAGTGATAGGTTGTCTTATCATCATTGCCGAGGAATGAGGGTCGGTGGACAGTCAACTTTATCTACGGCTACATAGTTTCTGCCTCGCCAGTCGAATGGCTGCAGGGACTATGTCCTTGAGACAGTGAACATATACACCATGAATCCAAACCCCATATTAACATTTACTAATCCAAATGGATGCAGGGACTATGTCCTTGCCTCTCCGGTTGGTTGTCGTATCATTATTTCCGAGGGATGAGGGTCGGATGACAGTCAACTTTATCTACGACTACATAGTTTCTGCCTCGCTAGTCGAATGGCTGTAGGGACTATAATAAGACACAATTCACCAAAGAGAACCATACTGTAACTCACACTTTAAGACAATAGATGAAGGAAGACTTGTATGGAGGATCGATAGGGTTGAGCGATGTCATTTTATTCTACAAAGAGAACCATACTGTAGAACTCACACTTTAACACAATTCTACAAAGAGTTGTCATAGGGTGTTGAGCGATGTCATTTTATTCTTTTCTTCTTCTTTTTCTTGGGATTTTTGAGTATTGGATCTTGAGAGACATATATAGCTAGAACTTACGAAGAATGGAGTACCATACTTCAACAAATAGATGTTGACTAATTGGTTCATATACTTGTTGTCTAAAATAAGTGTAGGAATGTTGCAAGGTGAAACAATGTATCAAACACTATATCGAAACCCAAACCTAATATGTAAATCCAAATTAATACGAAAATACACAAGTGTATGTAGGAGATTAAGTGTACAGAGGTAAAATACATATATATGCAAGCTTGGGTGTGTCCACGTGTCCAACAAATGGACACAAAGTGTCTAAAACCTCACGAACACACTGTATCAGTAAACACATGGTCGTAACGTGTCTCCGTGTCCATTTTGGACACGAAAAATACCTCAATTAGGGTTAGGGTTTACCTTCAGTCTCCTCACGGTGGTGGAAGAGGAGGAGAAGGACAAGTTCGGTGGTGAAGGAGGAGGGGATTAAGTGTACAGAGGTGAAATACATATATATGCATGCTTGCGGGTGTCCACGTGTCCAACAAATGGACACAAAGTGTCCAAAACCCCACGAACACATTGTATCAGTGAACACATGGTCGTAATGTGTCTCCGTGTCCATTTTGGACACGAAAAATACCTCAATTAGGGTTAGAGTTTACCTTCAGTCTCCTCGCGGTGGTGGAGGAGGAGGAGGAGGAGGATCTCGCGGTAGAGAAGGAGAAGGGGCTCGCGGTGGAGGAGGAGGAGGAGAACGGGCTCGCCGGAGGGAGGAGAAGGGGATCACGGTGGAGGAGGAGGATGAGCGGCGCCGGAGGGAACGGGGTGGCTGTCGTCGAGGTCGGAAAAGAGGGGCGGGAACAAAAAATTTGGGGAGAGGGAGAAATGAAAAGTCGAACCGAGGAAACCCTTTTTATCAGAAATTAGCGACGTCCGAAAATACGTCGCCAAGCATCGGTAATCGTTTAATATTCGGCGACTTAATAATCGTTGCGACGCTAAACATCGCTGAACTAATAAAACGAGCGCCGTTTTCCGACAAATCAACGACGTTGGTTTTTATTACACTAAATGTAGTCGTAATATGTCGCTGTTTGTCGCTACCAGCGACGTATTGTGACGCATATTTTAGGAGTCGCTAAATCCAAAAATATTAGCGACGTTTTAAGTTGGCATCGCTAATTACGTCGCTGATATGACTTATTTTGGTAGTGTAACTAGGGTTATCACAAGCCTAATTACTAGAAAGATGCAAATGAGAAATTTCCAGTCCCAAGTCCTGCAGACTATCCAGTTATCCTTCCGCAGGTTGAGAGTATGGTTGGGTACATCGCCCAGGAGACGATATACCCTTAGGTGACTTAGAGGGTGCAACACATGACAGTGTGCTGGAAATGTGCCCTACTCGTCGGCAGGCTACAAGTCCGTTTAATGCGCCCAGATAACGAGATCGCCTGTGACTGGAAATTCTCCATGAACTATAGATAGATCTAGTCATTAGTCTAATCCATATTCAGTATGAATCCCTGACCGTGGTAACCCGGGAGTCACGTCCTAGACATGATGCAAGACAAGACAAGACAAGTGGATTGCACAAAGCAGCAAGAATGAACACCCACGGAGTCAGAGTTGATTATACGAGTCAAGTTAGCCATCGCAACAGCATCAGGTCAGGTCAAGTTATAAGTTACAGGTTACAAGTTAAGAGCGCACCCCATCGGGTCACTGTCAAGAAGATCAGAAAGTACTAGAATCATACTTCACAGAAATCACGAAAAAACCGTACTAGTCATAAGCAAAATACAAAAAATTGTGCCAGGTCGTGTTGGGTCGAGACAGTCGTGTTGTGTGGAACAAGATCTCAAAACTCCAACCCACAAAAGAGAGGCCAAGTCCAAGGAATAAAATCCAAACCATCATGGGCAAATAGGTTGCGCTGGGGTTAGATTGCACTAGGGTCAAGCTGCGCTAGGGTGAGCTACGCAGGAGATGAGCTGTGCAGGAGTTGAACTGCGTTGGAGATGAACTGCGCATGAGATGAACTGCGCATGAGATGAACTGTGCATGAGTTGAACTGCGCAGGAAATGAACTGCGTATGGCCTTGCGCTAAAGAGCACTGGCCGAGGGTCATCTTCTCCATCAGGCCGAGGAAAAACCCCAAGAACTCTAAACTTCAAATCTTCATAACTTAGCCAAAACAGAACCAAATTTGGATTTTCAAAGTTCTAACTTGTGTAAAATTGAATTCTCTTCCACGTGGAAGCCTCAAAACAAGGAAAAATCTAAGTTTATTAGATCAAAACCAAGAAAAACCAAAAATGGTTAAAACTTAGATCTAGAAAAATGGAAGCTCCAAATCACAAAATGCCAAGTTCTAATGTTGTTCACCATGGCCTAATCTAGCTAATGAACAAATAAAATTGGGTCCTTATGTGGTGGCAAGGTGCACTTGCCTATGGTGTTGGTGTTGTGTGGAGGAAGGAAGAAGAAGATGAAGAAATTAATGGAAGTTATGAGGAGAGAAAAAGTTAGGTGGGGTTTTTAATGAGGGGATGGTGCGTTGTGTTGAGGGTGGAGGTTTAGCTAAGTGTGGTCCAATGCTGTAAGGACCCGCTCTGCCCTAGCGAAATGCCGATTCAAACGGCAAGTGCAACGACTCAAACGAGCCGTCGACCCGAAGAGTTGACATCGACCTGAAGAAGAATCGATGCAAGGCTTACATTAGCCCGTCAAGATAAATCCAGACTTAGACTTTCAAAGGCACACTCGGAGTATCGCTCAGCCGATGCGAACATCGCTTAGGTGGGTGGCTCCGATGAACCCGTCTTTTCTTAGCCTAGACACATAACAATACGGATACTATTACGAGAATCGCTAGGCGATAACACCGTGCATGCTAATAAATGACTCAACGCACCTAGCTAAGGGAATAATCCCATGTTGTATGCTTGTATAGAATGTGGAAAAGAACTTAGAAAATGTGAACTCTCGCACTGCGCTCCACGCTCGTGCTAAGGCACAAGCTTACGTTCAAGTCACTTATGCATTCAAACAATGAAACAATGAATGGTTTACAACAATGAAACAGAAAGACTATCAACATAGTCGTTCCGAGTAGAGTATAGCAACATTGAAAGACTATGGGACCGATGGGTTGCCAAAGCGACTCCCGCACTGGGAGTTGAGTAATGCGTGAATGAATGAATCAACGAATGAATGAATGAATGAATACGTGAATGAATCGATGAATGAACGAACAAGTGAAAGAAAGAAAGAAAAGAAAGAATTCATGAAAGATAAGAAAGGAAAGAATGGTTAGCGACAGGTGTGACGGGCACGTGCAACGGGGCTCGCTACCCGCGCTGCACGGACGCCAACCAGGTCGATAACGCATTATGGCTAAGGGTTAGCCTACGGTTCGGAGATAGCCGCTAAGTTTAAATGACAAGATAATACGAAATGGTCATGGACAAACGGCACGGACGTTAGAGGGAAATATCGTGGCCGTGCAGTGATTCTGCGGCACGGGCGTTGTGTGGAGTATACCGTGGCCGGCCTAGGCGGAATCAAAAGTCAGGGCTTACGGGCTGCCTGGGTGTGGGCTTGGGCACCGGAAGACGTAAGTGCAGGGTATTTCAAGAGACTTAACGGGGTGTACCAGCCATCACCCTATGCTAAGTTGAGAAATACCAAGAAGAAATATCCAAAATAGCTTGTAAAGCCAGCGACCGGTGCATATAGATTAAGTGGACTTTGCTGATGGCAATCCACGTGCAAGTTCTTGTATTGAAATCAAAGTAGTCTAAGTTAACTGTACAAAGCACCTTCTGAATAGGCTTGAATACCACACACAAAATGATCAAGAGTACTTCGAGCAAACGAGTTAGAAAACGTGCCTACGACGTGCTAGAACCCGAGACAAGGACACGCACTTGACATTGAATGCTTACATGAACTACGTTAAGTTATTTCATATGAATTGTTGACTAACTTGGTTTACGTTGGACAGGGAAGGCCGGACGGTAAGTATGGGTAAGTCGTGCATGTATTTCCATGCGATACTTGTTTTACGCAACACGAGATAGGCTATAAAATATGCCATGAAAATGATCCTAAGGCAAGAATAGAAAGACAATGAATGATAGACGGTGCACAAAAGTAAATAGAACGTGTTTGGTAATGATAGCATTGTGGGCGAGCTAGTCTCCCCACCAGTGCATAACAATGTACTGATAACCCCACAGTCTGCTTGTAGGATGCAGGAGACGCCGGCGGGTGCGGAACTTCCATCGAACGTGTTAGGGTGCGGAGCCAACTCCGGGGTCTTGGGACGTTGTTAGAAGCTGAAGCACCCTATACAGGACATAATGTATCGGAACATCGCCATGAATTATTCCATGTTGTAAGCCACTTGGCACGCCTTTTATGTTTCAGAGAGAGAGCTTGAGCGAATTGTAATATCGGTCTAGCGCCGCTTGTAAACTTCTTGAAAATTAATAAAGAGTTTGAATTTACTTCAATTTTGTGTTCGTTTACTTTCCGCTGCAAATGGGGACACTCTATGCGACTCTGTGGCCTAGCTCAAATCGGCCGTTTCTGGACTTGGCCTTGCACGGGCGCAACCAAGGCCCGTGCGGTATCACGCCTTAGCGAGGACGATCGCTCCTGCGGGAGCGGGGCGTGACAAATGCATACTAAACCAAACCAAACCAATTCCTTCTCCACAAAATAAAACCAAGCTAGGTCCAAAACCCGTTTTACAAGAAAACCAAAATCCGTAAGTTAAGCCAAAACACAATTACAAGCCAGAATCTGAGAAAATAAAATGCAGGTCCGAAATACATATAAGCCTAATTAAAATACGTATCCCAAAATACGAACGTTACAACTCTACCCACCTTAAAAGAATTCCGTCCTCGGAATTTAAATCAAGATGCTTAGAGATGTAAGAGACAGCTATACTATTCACAAATAAGTTACACTAAGCAAACAAACAAACAATCATACATGCAAGCAAGGGATGGAGGGCATAAGGCATAAGGAAGACATTATACCTTACGAGTCAAACAAGTCGGGATATCACGATCGGATGTCGTCCTCACGCTCCCACGTTGACTCACCTAGAGAGTGATGACCCCAAGCAACATGGACTAAGCTAATAGTCTTGTTCTTGAGTATCTTTTCTCTCCGGTCCAATATAGACACGTGCCTCTCCTCATACGAAAGGTTGGTACCAACAACCAGTTCCGAATGGTCCAGGATATGGATCGGGTCCGAGATGTACTGTCGTAATTGGGACACATGGAATACATCATGTACCTCACTTAGCGACGACGGAAGAGCGAGACGATAAGATACATCTCCTACTCGCTCCAGGATATCGAACGGCCCTATATACCTAGGACTGAGCTTTCCTCGTATGCCAAAGCGAATAACGTCGCGGTTAGGCGAGATCCTAAGGAATATATGGTCGTCGATAGCAAACTCTAAGGGACTGTCACGACCCGCACCCGCTTTTCGGATGCGAGAGCGTGAGTAAGCCAGCTACGCATCAAGCAGACTCCAGCCCGACTCGAATATGTAAACGCTGTCACGGCTAGGGTAAGCTGCCAAATCATGGCAAAAAAATCAATATCTCAATCCACAATAAGAATAATAATCAATAATGAACAAGTATGTGTCGTGGTCTGCAGCCCACTAGCATGCATGTCCGATAAGACTCTAAAAAAATAACAAGAGTCTAAACTGAATCAAGAAACAGGATATCTCATGATAATGAAGAAAAGTACGAGAGAATAATAAACACAATAACGATACCTGAATCCCGCAAGCGTATCATCACGTATGCCATCCAGAGCTGCTAACTAACTCCACGCAATAACTAACCTGAAGAGTTCATCAGGTCCTCAGGGGACATAGCAAGATACATAAAAACATGCCTATCTAGAAGTTTATCATGCAATAAAAAAAATACAGGAAATAAACGAGAAAGACCAATCCGCACGAAAATATGACTATATACGACTGGAAGAACCATTACGCCTAAGCGAACTGCTGGAGAAGAACAAGAGAACACAATATCACGATGTCAATGGACAACCACTCGAATACTCAAACCCTCGCCCCTAGTGTGGACTCGCAGGTTTGAACAACTACTAGCCCTCGCCCCTAGTGTAGACTCGCAGACTAGCATCACCATCGTCTCTAGTATGGACTCGCAGGTGTGAACCATATACTACTAACCCTCGTCCCTGGTGTGGACTCGCAGGCTAGTATCACCCTCGTCCCTGGTGTGGACTCGCAGGTGTGAACCATATACTACTAACCCTCATCCCTGGTGTGGACTCGCAGGCTAGCTTACTAACTCTCGCCCCTGGTGTGGGCTCACAAATTAGCTTAACTACTAACCCTCGCCCCTAATGTGGGCTCGCAGATTAGCTTACTAACTCTCTCCCCTGGTGTAGGCTTGCAAGTTAGCTTAACTACTAACCCTCGTCCCTAATGTGGACTCGCAGGTTAGCTTCAAGATTTTAAGACAAGGAGGTAAAGCAGTTCTGATATGACTTATTCAATCCTATGACACAATGCGACTCAGTCCAAGTACAAGTGATGACACGACACGACCCAATCATGATACACGAGAAAACCAATCCAAAATGAACTACGAAATTAACAAGAACTATATATATACAAATATCCAATATGAACTGCACAGATAACTATAAACAAGAACTATATATACAAATATCCAATATGAACTATAAAGATAACTATAAACAAGGCCTATATATATACTAGCAAGCACAATGTATAAATCATATATAAATAATCAACTAATAAAACTGTATAATAATATAAATATACATGTAAATAAACTGTAGAGAAAGGCAAGATATCTTGCCTGGTGGCAGCGCGAAGAACCAATAATGTATCGCCAAATCACAAGTCAGAAAGTCCAAGTCATCACAACTGTCTCCGAAAGCTGAAATAAACGTTACCAACATTCTCAGAATAGTCAAATTAGCTAGGATTGCCTGTCCTTAAGTCCAATTCTGGACACAGGGGTAAAACGGTAATTTCGAGCAAAAACGGTGTCCGCCGTTAGACCCGCTTTGCACCGAAAAGTATGCCAGAGTCAACGGTCTCTAAAGTCGTCAAACTATATATCTACGGATCTAGTTTTTTGATACGATCCCAATCGTATGTCCAAAGTTGGATTCCGGCGAGCCGTGCACAAAATCACCAGTTGAGTTGGACCGTGGGGCCCGCAAAACGATGATTTTATCAACTGTCTCAGAATCGGACCAAATTTGGCATACAGGACCAAAAAATGATATGGTCCTGTTGGCGTAAGTTTTGTCTCGATCTGACGAGCGTGCACAAAGTAATTGGAGTTTGTGCAAAGTGGTCGATACGGTGAATTTCGACGGATACGTATCAAATTCGTCGCGCACACGCGACCAATTTGAATTCCGTCAAAGCCCACACGTCCACGAAGCCATTACGCAGCTTTCGATGCTTTGGTTCGCAACCACGTCGCCCGGTTTGGCGGGACGGACGTGGTATCGGACAATTTTCTAAATTTCTAAACTGTTTTTGCCAAGTTTTTCTTGATTTTCAAATCAGGATTTTCTGACGTATACTAGATGAATTTAAATTCCGTAAACTGTGTTTTGAAGCTGTATGGGTTGACTAAAAACTATTCAATTAGATTTTTGAATATTGCTACGGTTTAGCAGAAATCTGCCTTCAAAACTAGGGTTGTAGACTGTTTTTCAACTGTCAGGAACATTCGTTTTTCGGGTTTTTCGAGTCAACTTTTTGACTCGTTGGGTCGATACTTCGGGGAACTATGAAGTGGCTCGTCTAGAGGGTCATATAGGGTTTCTATACCAACTTACGAAATCGAAAATGACGGAGAATACGCGAAGAAATAAGATGGTGAATTACCTGTCATGAAGTTGCTGCTATTGCTACTGCTCTGTTTCACGCGCGCTCCAGCGCTCGGCCGGCCGGCTCCGGCGCGCGGCGGTCCATGGTGGCCGTCCTGGCTGGAGGGTGGTGGCGCGGCGCGTGTGAGGGGTTAGGGTTTCGGTGTGTTCTTCTTTTTTCCGATCGCTCTGTGTGTGTATATATATATATATATATATATATATATATATATATATATATATATATATATATTATATATATATAATCTATTTGTTTGGCCGAGAGGAGCCCTGGCTGTGCTGGAAACTTTGCAGGTGGGCTTGGTCTGACCCAGCTGGCCTGGGATGCTTGGGGAGTGGTTGGGCCTGGGCTCGGCCTGTGAGCCAGGGCTTGGCTTGGGCTATGTGCTTAGGTGCATTTGTTTCCAAGCTTAATATCGATTATATATATATTTATATATCTATATATATATATATACGTTCACGTATATACATATACATACAAGTATACTTACCAATATATTTTATATATACAATATACACGTATACGAATATATATATATATATATATATATATATATATATATATATATATATATATATATATATATATATATATATATATATATATACACATATACATATATATGAATATTTATATATATATATATATATATATATATATATATTTTTATATATTTATATACACATATACATATATATGAATATTTATATATTTATATATATATATATACACATATAAATATATGAATATTTATATATAGACATATACATGTATACAAATATTTATATTTTTTTATATTTTTATATATTTATATATTTATATATATTTATATATATATTTTTATATATTTTTTATATATTTTTTTATATATTTTTTATATATTTATATATTTATATATTTTTTATATATTTATATATTTTTTATATATTTATATATTTTTTATATATTTATATATTTTTTATATATAGACATATACATGTATACAAATATATACATGTATACAAATATTTATATATAGACATATACATGTATACAAATATTTATATATAAAAATATATATATATAGTCATATATATATATTCACATCCCTGCAACCAAATAATATCTATATACACATACATATATATATATATATATATATATATATATATATATATATATATATATATATATATATATATATATATATATATATATATATATATATATATATATATATATATATATATATATTAATAATAATATAATAAGAGTAATATAATAATAACAGTATGCAAGATTTACTAACCAAATAAATCGTGTAATTAATTAATAAGCTTATTTAATGAATAAAAGTATTTAAAGGTAATTACTAATTGCAAAAATTCTACAAAATTAGTGGCTTCTAATTAACAAACAACCATAACCATCATAACAACCTTCTACCTCCTAAATTCACACTTACCTATATTTCTAATTTAAACATCACCTTAATGTCAATACCATATATAATATATATACAATAATCATTTATATAAAAAACTTATATGGACATACCAGAATTAATACATGTAAAATGTATGTATCCACATGGACGTCTTTGGACCCAAACCAAGGCCACATGGGCTGGCCTTGGTTTGGGTCAGGTCCGACTAGAATAGTACAGTCGGGTCTACTAAAATCAATAATAATAAATAATTAAATAGTTCATCGGTGGGGGTTAAGTCGCAACTTAATCTGATTTTCCTAGTTAGGACACTCATATGACTTTGCATTCCCCTATCTTGGCTAAACACTAGTCAAAGTACGCCATTGCACTATCCGTGCCATGATTCCTAATCGTTTGGTACTTCAAAACTCAACTATGGCTAAAATCATCTATCGTAATAATTAACTAAATAATTATTTATAATATTCTAAAATCATTATTTAAATCAAATAAATAAAATAAAAAAAATATTACAAAATTTCCGGGAAGGAAGGCTACAGGGACGCCGATGGGCATCGGCCCAATGCCGCTGGCGATCTTGGGCCACTCGAAGACGATCTCTGATTCTTCTGACCACTTCAACTGTCTGGGCAATCATCTCTGGACCGAGCATCTGCCTCTCTCCGATGTCGTCCCATGCTAGCGGGGATCTGCACTTCCTGCCATATAAGGCCTCGAAAGGAGCCATCTGAATACTGGCCTGGAAACTATTATTGTACGAGAATTCTACCAGGTGCAGGTGATCCTTCCATGAATCACCGAAGTCAAGGGTACAAGACCTCAACATATCTTCAAGAGTCTGGATTGTGCGTTCCGACTGGCCATCTGTCTACGGGTGATAAGCTGAGCTAAACTGAAGGTGAGTTCCCAAACTCTCTTACAAGCTGCGCCAAAAGTGTGACGTAAACCTTGAATCTCGGTCCGAGGTGATACTGACGGGCACACCATGAAGCCTGACAATCTCCCTGAGATACATCTCTGCTAGCTGAGCCGTCGACTGACCAACTCTGAATGGAAAAAAATGAGCCACCTTCATGAGCCTGTCAACTATAACCCAAATAGCATCTCGACCAGCTGGGGATCTAGGTAATCTAGTCACAAAATCCATGGTCACATGCTCCCACTTCTATTCTGGAATCGGCAAGGGCTGAAGAAGTCCAACGGGCCTCTGATGTTCAGCCTTAACCTGCTGGCAAACCAAACACCGGGAGACAAACCGGGCTATCTCCCTCTTCAGGCCATTCCACCAGAAGTGCTGACGAATATCTCGGTACATCTTCGTGCCACCGGGATGAATAGAATATTGTGAACTGTGAGCTTCGGCCATGACCTCCTGTTTGATATCTCCACTGGGTACACAAAGACGAGTGCCATGTCGAGGTGTACCATCTTCATGAATGCACAACTCTGGCCTTCTTCCTGCCTCACACTCTGCTCTGAGTTGCTAAATCTTGGAATCTGTAGACTGTGCCATTCGAATCCTTTCAACTATGCTGGACTGAACCTGTAGACTGGCCATCAACGCCACGTTGGTAGGAAGAACCACTTCAATTCCCATATTCTGAAGATCTGCCAATAACTCTGGTTGTGCCGTCGGGAAGTAAACTCCGGCTCTCCTGCTCAATGCATCTGCTACAACGTTGGCCTTCCCTGGGTGATACTGCAAATACACATCGTAGTCCACCAGTAGCTCGAGCCATCTTCTCTGCCGCATGTTAAGGTCCTTCTGGGTGAAAACATACTTCAGGCTCTTATGATCAGTAAATATCTCCACTCTATCCCCGTACAAGTAGTACCGCCAAAGCTTAAGTGCAAACACTACTGCTGCCAGTTCCAAGTCATGGGTTGGGTAATTCTTCTCATGATCACGAAGTTGATGTGATGCATAAGATATTACCTTCCCATGCTGCATCAAGACACACCCCAATCCTCTGCCTGAAGCGTCGTAATAAACTGTGAATCCTCCGATCCCCTCTGGAAGGGTGAGAATGGGAGCCGTTATCAAACCTCGCTTCAATTTCTCAAATGATTCCTGACACTCTGTTGTCCAAGCAAACTGCACATCCTTGCGGGTCAACTGGGTCATCGGCGCTGAAATCCTCGCAAAATCTGAAACGAATCGCCGGTAGTAGCCGGCTAATCCAAAGAAGCTGCGAACCTCTGCCACTGAGCTAGGTACTGTCCATGTCTCGATAGCCACAATCTTCTGGGGATCTACTTCCACTCCTCCTCGGGTAATGATGTGACCCAAGTACGAAATGCGATCGAGCCAGAACTCGCATTTACTGAACTTGGCGTACAACTGATGCTCCCTAAGCGTCTGAAGGACAATTCTGAGATGCTGCTCATGCTCTGCTTCGCTCTTGCTGTAGACCAGGATATCATCTAGGAACACGATCACGAACTGATCCAAGTGAGGCATGAAAATGCGATTCATGAGGTCCATGAATACGGCTGGCGCATTGGTTGCTCCGAATGGCATAACAAGAAACTCCCAATGTCCATACCTAGATCGAAAAGTTGTCTTCGGGATGTCCTACTCTCTGACTCTGATCTGGTGGTATCCTGACCGCAAGTCTATCTTCAAAAACACTGAAGCCCCTTTGAGTTGATCAAACAAGTCATCTATCCTCGGAAGAGGGTATCTGTTCTTGATTGTTACTGAGTTCAAGGTACGATAATCTACACATAACCTGGACGTACCATCCTTCTTCTTCATAAGAAGCATCGGGGCTCCCCAAGGCGATCCACTTGCACGAATGAATCCCTTGGTCCTGAGTTCTTCAATCATCTTGTACAGAATCTCCAACTCTGAAGGCGCCATCCTGTAAACTCCCGGAGATCAAGTCTATAGTGAACTCAATCTCCCGCTCTGGCGGTATCCATAGAAGTTTCTCTGGAAAAACATCTGGAAACTCTTCAACTATCCGGGGTAACTGTACTGCTACTGCCATCCGCAATACTGGGGAAGATGGCTCCACTGCGCCTCTGGAAAATAAAAACTCTGGCTCGCCTGGAATACTAAAGACAACCCTGCCAACATGGCAGTCTATCCTAGCATACTGGTTCCTCAACCAATCCATGCCTAAGACTACATCATAGTCTGCCATAGGGAACTCTATGAATCTAGCGGAGAACTCTCTACCGCTAACTACGATCCGACACGAGGAAAATACTCGATCTACTCCCACAAGACCATTACCAGTAAGTATATTAAGCCTTACTGATAATGAATCTGGCTCCAATCCTATTCGTGTCGTGAATCGTGCAGACATGAATGAATGCGATGCACCAAAATCAAATAATACCAATATTGGAGAGGAGTTGACGAGAATAGTACCTGCCACTACCTCACCTGGTGCAACTTCTTCTTCCATAGTCATCATTATTGCCTGACTTTGTCCTCTGGAAGCGCGTCCCCTCTGCTGGAAACCTCTCTGCCTGCTCTGCACTTGGGCTTGGGTGTACTGCTGCTGGTTCTGCTGATAAAATGCATGGGCCTGAGGCAACAATGGCCTCGGGGACTGCTGCTGCTGCATAGGTGCTGGTCCCCTAACCGATGGACTGGTTAGGTTGGAAGAGGACGAACTACCCCTATTCGGGCAGGCTCCTATCTTGTGATCTGCCGCTCCACAAGCCAGGCACAATCCCTGCGCCCTAAGACAATCTGCCACCACGTGCCCTGGCTTCCCGCAATGAGAATATCCCATCGCAGAAGTCTGCTTCTGCTGCTGCGGGTACGTCGGGGTTGAATTCTGAACCGACGTCACTAAGGCCGCCCGCCTCGGAGTTCCAATGGTCAAACCCCTTGCTGCCGGGGCTGGAGCTGATGATTGGTGCATCTGATTGTGGGACCGCTTCCTACCTCCGGTCCTATCCACGATCCTCTGGAAGGTGTACTCATGCCTCCTAGCTGCTCTCAATACTGCATCGAACGTTTGGTGCTCGAACTGCTCAACTGCCAACAAGATCTCCAAATGCAGTCCCTGCTGGAACTGCTGGGCCCTATCAAACTTGGTCGCCACCAAGGTGGGGACAAACCTACTGAGTCTAGAAAACTCAGATGCATAACCGTCGACCGTTCTGCCTCCTTGCTTCAAGTTGGTAAATCTCGTCTGCAGGTCGTACCGAGCTACAATATTAAAATATTTCGTCTGGAATCTTTCTCTGAACACCGCCCAAGTAACCGGTGCCGCTAATCCCATGGCCTGCGCCGCCCACCAACTGTGAGCCAAGTCCAGCAATTGTAGGCGTACCACCGCCACCTTCTCATTCTCAGGTGTCCTAGCTGCTTCCAGAATCACCTCGGTATCCTGAAGCCAAGCGTCCGCGGCAATCGCATCTTCGCTGCCGTCGAAGAATGGAGGGTTCAAGCGCTTGAAGCTGTTGGCCGTGCTGTTCCCTGGATGACCGTCTCTGGTCAAAGCATCTGCCACTACCTGGTGCAAGGCGTCTCCTCTACAATCCTGGGAAGCTATCAAGGTCCTGATGAGACCTACCAAGGTGCCATCATCAGGCTCGGCGGGCTGGACGGTCTGAACTGGGGGCTCTCCTCCAGTAGGTACAACTCTGGAGGCTACTCCGGAATGCTGGGCTTAGTCTCTGGGTTGCTGCTGATCCACGGGAAGTGCTCTACCTTGCTGATCAGCGGGGTCAGGTACAGTGCCGCTGAAGAAGATGACACAGAAAATAATATGGAAGGACCAGGAAAGATCAACGATACAAGCATATGATCAGGTCAAGATTCTCAGGAATTTGAAGATACGAGCAGAGATCAAGGGCGAATACTGATTGAGACATCTATTAGGTAAACCCTCACATTCTTGAATGCCAAGACCTGCATGGGCCACCACTTAAACCATGTGACGCCCCAGAACCAGAATACTGGAGAGCGGGGGCGTACATAGCCAGCTACGTATATTAAAATGGAATCCACCTCGCTATACGGTCACGGCTGTCTAGATATAAGGGTTTACTGCAAGCCAACGGTCTGTTAAGGTCAAGCCTATTGTCTCAATCTCAAGCAAGTAATATAGTTACAAGATGTTAGACCGCCAAATATATAATAAAAGGCGTCCCAAATATTACATATTCATCTGATCATGAAGCTAGTCATACAAAATGCGAGGACTAGCAAGAGTTAAGTCATACATGATCAACCCTAGGATTTGTTAATCATGTTTATAGCCCGTAGGCAGACAGTAAGTAAATATGCATCGAGCTAACAGGTGCTCGTCGGCTAAACGCCTCAAAAGAATAATTTTACAAGGTAGTGAGCGAAACAAAATGGAAAAACCACTCGTAGCCCGGGTTTCTTCTAGTCGCCACCATCGGGCTGGAAGTTCGGTAGATCCTCGGGTGCTGCTCCGAAATCTGGCCACACAAAACCAGCTGGGTCAAACCCCAGAAAGAGCAAGTACCACAAAGGAGGCCACGAAATAAGAACAAAAGCCAGCATATCCGAACATAAGAAATAGGAGAAAAGTACAAGTAATAAAGAGTACAACAGGACAATAAACGACTAGGGACGTGGAACTATTCCGGAAGCCAGGTTACAACCCGTAAACCAAACAAGGACCGGGATTGTAACCCTTCGCCTGAATAGCACTATGTCTCTACCCATTTATTGTTAAGATAAGTAAAACAATCATGTTCAGGGGTACCAGGTACAGGGACTGGACGAGACTTAGACAAGACTGGACACCATCCATTCACAAGCGGCCAAGCAAATACTACGGCTTACTACTTTAACTAACTAGGGTTATCACAAGCCTAATTACTAGCAAGATGCAAATGAGAAATTTCCAGTCCCAAGCCCTACAGACTATCCAGTTATCCTTCCACGGGTTGAGAGTATGGTTAGGTACATCGCCCAGGAGACGATATACCCTTAGGTGACTTAGAGGGTGCAACACATGACAGTGTGCTGGAAATGTGCCCTACTCGTCGGCAGGCTACAAGTCCGTTTAATGTACCCAGATAACGAGATCGCCTGTGACTGGAAATTCTCCATGAACTATAGATAGATCTAGTCATTAGCCTAATCCATATTCAGTGTGAATCCCTGACTGTGGTAACCAGGGAGTCACGTCCTAGACATGATGCAAGACAAGACAAGACAAGTGGATTGCACAAAGCAGCAAGAATGAACACCCACGGAGTCAGAGTTGATTATACGAGTCAAGTTAGCCATCGCAGCAGCATCAGGTCAGGTCAAGTTACAAGTTACAGGTTACAAGTTAAGAGCGCACCCCGTCGGGTCACTGTCAAGAAGATCAGAAAGTACTAGAATCATACTTCACAGAAATCACAAAAAAAACTGTACTAGTCAAAAGCAAAACACCAAAAACCGTGCCAGGTCTTGTTGGGTCGAGACAGTCGTGTTGTGTGGAAAAAGATCTCAAAACTCCAACCCACAAAAGAGAAGCCAAGTCCAAGGAATAAAATCCAAACCATCATGGGCAAATAGGTTGCGCTGGGGTTAGATTGCGCTAGGGTCGAGCTGCGCTAGGGTGAGCTGCACAGGAGATGAGCTGCGCAGGAGATGAGCTGCGCAGTTATTGAACAGCGCAGGAGATGAACTGCGCATGCGATGAACTGCGCATGAGTTGAACTGCGCATGAGATGAACTGCGCATGAGTTGAACTGCGCAGGAAATGAACTGCGCAGAAAATGAACTGTACATGGCCTTGCGCTAAAGAACGCTGGCCGAGGGTCATCTTCTCCATCAGGCCGAGAGAAAACCCCAAGAACTCCAAACTTCAAATCTTCATAACTTAGCCAAAATAAAACCAAATTTGGATTTTCAAAGTTCTAACTTGTGTAAAATTGAATTCTCTTCCACATGGAAGCCTCAAAAGAAGGAAAAATCTAAGTTTATTAGATCAAAACCAAGAAAAAATGAAAATGGTTAAAACTTAGATCTAGAAAAATGGAAGCTCCAAATCACGAAATGCCAAGTTCTAATGTTGTTCACCATGGCCTACTCTGGCTAAGGGACAAATAAAATTGGGTCCTTATGTGGTAGCAAGGTGCACTTGCCTATGGTGTTGGTGTTGTGTGGAGGAAGGAAGAAGAAGATAAAGAAATTAATAGAAGTTATGAGGAGAGAGAAAGTTAGGTGGGGTTTTTAATGAGGGGATGGTGTGTTGTGTTGAGGTGGAGGTTTAGCTAAGTGTGGTCCAATGCATACTAAACCAAACCAAACCAATTCCTTCTCCACAAAATAAAACCAAGCCAGGTCCAAAATCCGTTTTACGAGAAAACCAAAATCCGCAAGTTAAGCCAAAACACAATTACAGGCCAGAATCTGAGAAAATAAAATACAGGTCCGAAATACATATAAGCCTAATTAAAATACGTATTCCGAAATACGGACGTTACAAGTTGTCGCAATGTTGTCCAGATTTTTGTGTTACCTAGAATTTTGCGCTTATTTGGCGACGGTTTAGCGACGAAATTAGTCCGTCGCAAAGCCGTCGCTAAATTTATGTATCCTTTAATTCGAATCGACGGAGGGGGGGTTCATTTCCCCCTTATCTTTCTCTCTCCAAAATCTCTCTCTCCTCAAGAGCCCCCCCGACGTCCAATGTGCCCACCGACGAGCCCCCCTCCCCCTCCGACACTCTTTCTCTCTCTCAGGTACTACTCTCTCCTCAGGATCTCTCTCTCTCTCTCTTAGGGTTAGGGTTAGGGTTTGTCACGCCCCGCTCCCGTAGGAGCAATCTTCCTCGCTAAGGCATGATGCCGCACGAGCCTAGATTTGCGCTCGTGCAAGGCGGATTCTATAACGGCTGATTTCAGCGGCTGCGACGAGGTCGTCGTACAGAAGTCCCATGCAGAGATATTGAATAATAGCAGCAGAAATTAGAACAAAACACAAGTTATGCAGAAGAAGCTCTTTATTGATATTGAAACAAAGGTTACAATGGGGCACAAGGCCAAGATTATAAGTCTCTCAAGCTCACTCATCTCACATTACAAGTCACTCAGCTCTCTCTCATCTCTCAATACAAGTCTTGAACCAACGGAAGCTTCGGAAGGCGACGTCCATATATTATGTTCCGTATAAGTCTTGACTCCATGCGGCCGTACGCTTCGAATTGCCAAGGAACTCCGTGCCTCGATGCATCCAAGCGAGCTCTGCGCCACGATCTTCCACCTGTGCCTGCACATGAAAACTATGTGGGTGTCAGTACTCAACTGTACTGGTGGAATAAGCTCCTCGTCCACCCATACAAAACCAATACGTTTGATTTACTTCGTGCAACATAGTCCCTTCTTATCAATTGTCTTTCTAGTCTTACCTTAGGATCATTTTTAGGACCAATGCCTTGGCCTATTTTGTGTCTCTAGACCATCTCGTGCTTGCAACAACAACGTCGACTCAACAACGTTAACCTATCAAGTCGTGCTTGCCTTTCGGCCAAAATCAGAGACGCAACTACGCGATAAGACTCCATTCCCGTGTGACCGTGCTATAAGTCCTTATTGAGGCTGTGCCTCGCAACTCAGTGAGACTCAATCATATCGCCGCCTCGCGGCCCTTTGCTACTAAATCCTCAACTGACCCATCCAACTTGTGAACTAAGTATCACTCGACTGACTTTGTCTGGCGGCGTTTCCTGACTTACTCAAGACAACTCGAACCAACTTATGCAACTTATATGCCGACAACATAAGACTCGACGTCACATTTCATGCCGAAGTACGTCGCCTACGTTGCAACCAAATCTTAGGCCCAACATTGTGTTCTAACTGTACACACATATTCAACTCGACTCCTTGATATAGTTCACTCAATACTCGACTTAATCCAAAGGCACACACGCAGATTTCTACCCGTGCTGACCCATCTATATGAATTGGTCACTAATATCACAATCTATCATGGACTATAGCCTTGCTATTCAGCGACCCTTTCAACGCAAGTAGCTAGCCCCGTTGAAAGTTTCTGAATAACCTGAGCGGTTCGTCCAGCTACGGCTATACATGTTTCCCTCCGAAACGACGTAGTCCCATGGCGCCCAGGGTTAACGCTCATGGAAACTCCTTCTTGTCGACAAGTTGTCCAATGACCATGCAAGACTCGACTCAAACTGACGTCTCACACAGTCATCCTTCTTCCAATGTTACCATCTCTTTCAGAACCAATATCCAGACTTCTATCATTTGAGACCCCTCGATGACCCACGTTCGCGAGCATTCTTTCCATGTTACCATATCATTTTATTCAAATTAATGCATATTCGATGGTCCTTTCTCCAAAACTCATTGTATCAACCGTGGTTCATGTCTTAAACACTAAGTCCGTGCATCGTGCCTCAAACCGACTTCTGATCTCCGCGACGCTATCGCCCAAGTCATACTTTATATGACGGGCCTTGAGACCATAAGACTATATGGTTATACCCAACCGTAGACTCGTAGGATCGTGCTTACTACCACTCTGATAGCCTAATATTACTTGCCTGACTTAAACGCACAAAGACTCGACGAGCAAAGGCTGCGTCAAGTCTCGCATTACGGAAAAGTGTCGTGCATGCTTTCGGCTTATGAACGACCAAGTCATTTGGGTGCCTAGACTTATGTCATAAGCCGTGCAACGCAACTTAACTCATGGGGCAAGCCAAGGCTATGCCAAGCCTTGAACGATAGGACCGTGCATGCTTTATGAAGCATTTATGCGGGCGACGCCTATGACTTAGGCTACGTTCCTAACTTCGTCTACTCATCCAACTTTCTTTCTCCCAAGCCACGGAACGAAGGATCGAGTGTCATTTTCAAAGCACGCCGTGCACCAACTCTAAGCCGACCGTTGGACCTTTCCATATTCTAACTCAATTCGACCCGTCGGGATTATTTCCTTTAGCTATGTGAATTTGTCTCTTTTATTATCAAGCCAACTTGTGCAAGTTGAAAACATGTAATTTATTATGTGAATGCTAAGATGAGGCAAGTTCACCGAAACTATCCCACCTGAGCGAGCGGTTGCCTTGACCGAGCGATGTCTCCGAGTAGCCGTTGCAAGGCTAAGTCCGAACGCCGTCGACGTTTCGATTCCACCGATTGACTGAGCGGGACGGGGCACTACATCATACACCACTCAGAAAAAGTTTTTTTCTCGAAACTAACTGAGTACTTACTCATTGACTTATCACTCGACATTCAATGACTCTCGCACATATTTTTCCTAGGCATTTCTCAAATTTGAGCCACGCTCGTGCTACCCTCAATCCTTTCTTCAAAACTCACGATCTCAAAATCCTCGACACTTCCCCGTTCCTCAAGTCTCACTTGATTCAGCGTATCACTTAGTTTGGATCGTGTACACATTCCAGGCGTCTCCGAAATACATGCATTTCAACCAAGCCTTGTGATAGTGAATCCAATTCCACCTATCGATCCATCCACTCAATCCTGAAAATCAATCCTACCTATGCTAACTCTCGCAACATGGATATCTCGCCTAGCCGCTAGGCAATCTCTTTAGGCTAAAGTCAATTGTCAGTATTGGAATCACAATTCCCAAATAACGATATCAACACTGACCCCATCCTAAGGTCAAACCAAGTTGATAGTACATGGTTTTCTACCCAAGCTCGCATCACTCTGATTTCTAAATATCGAGCATCGATTCCCTACACACATCCCAATATTTCATCGCACGGGGTCCGAGTCATTCAGCAAAGCCATCCTACGACAACTCACGTTCAACCAATTTTACGACGTATCAAAATCGCTCATTCAATAAGTCATCTTGTATAGTCTATCCCTTTAAACACGTTCGATATAGTTCGCCTATCAATCCTTCTCAATTCAAGCACGCTATGACACAATTTAGTCGCTAACCAAAATTTTACATTCCACATTTCCTAAGTCATCTATTCCAATCCACATAATCGATCATAAGGTCGTCTAGCTTAACAATATGTTGTGCCCCGATCTCACGCGAGTCAGATTATCCACGGTGGGCATGAATCACCATGCACGCTTCCGCGGGATAATCATCCCCGTCGGAACGTAACTCTTGTTCGAGTCTAGACTAATTTATTCTCGATGCACGGATTGGACCTACTCAATCCTCAAGTTTTATTCATTCGTTAATCATAAGTCCTACAAATCTTCGAGTTCACTTTCGCATCAAGCCAACAAGTCGAGACAATCAACGTTGCCGCGTCCTGATTTTCCGAGTTCGATCATTCCCGCGATATGAATCACCATGTCAACGCTCACGCGGAACGATCGCCACAAATCCGACGCGACGCATGTATGAGGCTGGAGTTGCGCTCGCACAAGACAAGAATATTGACGTTGTTGTTATCCGCGTAACCATCAAGACACAATTATTTTCATCCTACATTCATCTCAATTAAAATCCTAAGTATAGCATCCAACCGAACAATAACACTTGCACGATCGTCGTTCGTCGAGTCAGAGTACCCCGAGTTATCGCATATCGATCTTTGATACACCTCAATACCATCGACGATATGCGTAACCTGACGATCTTCCTTTGCAACCAATTTCGAGTCGTGCGAATGAAGCCAGTGTTCGACTGGATAATCTCTTCGACATTCAATTCAAGTTCGATCATTATCCCTCGAATCATTCACAACATCAATTTTCTCAAACCAATTTCACGTATTGTTCATCCGTCTATCTTAAGTCACCGAGCAACATTTTTTTTCAATTGACATCATTCCTTGCTAACTCAAATCATCTAACAACATCCATTCCAATCCTCAAGGTCATTTGTGTAACTTCAAAATCAAATCTTTCTGCACGCTATCTTTCCGTCGTACTGACTTTTTGTATACGATCCACATCAATTACCTCGATCAAGTCATCCATTCGTACACCCTAACTATTTCCTCGATTCGATTTCACCTACTCAATCGTTTTCGCGCTTCATATTTCGCACAATCCTCAATCCTGTGCACGTTCCGTGCATGTCAATCTCTAAGTTGTTCAAATCGACTCATCAAAATCTTCAAGACTATATTTTGCTCAATCATATTCAATCTAAGGCTTTGCATCCACGCGACGCTTGCTGATAGATTCATCGACACCCTACATCCTTAATCGATCGATCGACATTTCTGAGACTATCGCATACACCACTTAGGAATGAAGTCATTCAACAAATCCTCAAAACTATCATTCGAATCAAAATTGATTTCTTCGAATCCCGTTCGAACCATTCCTCTAATTCTAAGCACGCTAATCTATACTGCATCGACGATATCGTCGCTCGATAGCATCCCTATCGATAGTCATCTCACTTTACTCAATCGAGTTCAACTAATTCTAGCTCGAAACATTATGAATCCCACACTTGACTTTGCTAAGATCGACACAATCCTTGGTGTATATGTCCAGCCCGACTTAGCCAACCGTGCTTACGCAAACCATCTTTTTATTTCTTTGTCAAAAATTATTTTTCTATGTTTTACAAAATAGATAGACTTATTGTATGGACATCTCGTGGGACATTTAAGATAGAGCATACCAATGATATCAACTTGAAAAAGCAACAGAGTTTGCGGAAACAACGAGTTAAAGAATTCAATCGATAGTCCAAGGACGTAAAGCCGCGCTCTGATACCATTATGTCACGCCCCGCTCCCGTAGGAGCGATCGTCCTCGCTAAGGCGTGATGCCGCACGAGCCTAGATTTGCGCCCGTGCAAGGCGGATTCCATGACGGCCGATTTTAGCGGCTGCGACGGGATCGTCGCACAGAAGTCCCATACAGAGACATTGAATAATAGCAGCAAAAATTAGAACAAAATACAAGTTATGCAGAATAAGCTCTTTATTGATATTGAAACAAAGGTTACAATGGGGCGCAAGGCCAAGATTACAAGTCTCTCAAGCTCACTCATCTCACATTACAAGTCACTCAGCTCTCTCTCATCTCTCAATACAAGTCTTGAACCAGCGGAAGCTTCGGAAGGCGACGTCCATACATTATGTCCCGTATAAGTCTTGACTCCATGCAGCCGCACGCTTCGAATCGCCAAAGAACTCCGTGCCTCGACGCATCCAAGCGAGCTCCGTGCCACGAGCTTCTACTATGCCTGCACATGAAAACTATGTGGGTGTCAGTACTCAACTGTACTGGTGGAATGAGCTCCTCGCCCATCCATACAAACCAACACGTTTGATTTACTTCGTACAACATAGTCCCTTCTTATCAATTGTCTTTCTAGTCTTGTCTTAGGATCAGTTTTAGGACCGATGCCTTGGCCTATTTTGTGTCTCTAGACCATCTCGTACTTGCAACAATAACATCGACTCAACAATGTTAACCTATCAAGTCGTGCTTGCCTTTCGGCCAAAATCAGAGACGCAACTACGCGATAAGACTCAATTCCCATGTGACCGTGCTATAAGTCCTTATTGAGGCCGTGCCTCGTAACTCAGTGAGACTCAATCATATCGCCGCCCCGCGGCCCTTTGCTACTAAATCCTCAACTGACCCATCCAACTTGTGAACTAAGTATCACTCGACCGACTTTGCCTGGCGGCATTTCCTGACTTACTCAAGATAACTCAAACCAACTTATGCAACTTATATGCCGACAACATAAGACTCGACGCCACATCTCGTGCCGAAGCACGTCGCCTACGTTGCAACCAAATCTTAGGCCCAACATTGTGTTCTAACTGTACACACACATTCAACTCGACTTCTTGATATAGTTCACTCAATACTCGACTCAATCCAAAGGCACACACGCAGATTTTCGCCCGTACTGACCCATCTATATGAATTGGTCACTAACATCACAAGCTATCATGGACTATAGCCTTGCTATTCGGTGACCCTTTCAATGCAAGTAGCTAGCCCCATTGAAAGTTTTCGAATAACCCGAGTGGTTCGTCCAGCTACGGCTATACCTGTTTCCCTCCAGAACGATACGGTCCCATGGCGCCCAGGGTTGCCGCTCGTGGAAACTCCTTCTTGTCGACAAGTTGTCCAATGATCATGCAAGACTCGACTCAAACTGACGTCTCACACAGTTATCCTTCTTCTAATGTTACCATCTCTTTCAGAACCAATATCCAGACTTCTATCATTTGAGACCCCTCGACGACCCACGGTCGCGAGCATTCTTTCCATGTTACCATATCATTTCATTCAAATCAATGCCTATTCGATGGTCCTTTCTCCAAATGTAACGCCCCAGTCCCAAAATACGTAGGACTAGGAACGTAGACATGCCAGCTGTATTCATACGAAGTATACTCCAATATATGGAAGCCTCGTATAAATACATAAGCTGTAAAATATAGTAGAACCATAACTAATCTCATCCACACAAAATAAATAAAATAAAGATGTCATATAATGAGAAAGAATTGTATTGATACAATATGTTGGGCGGAGACAAATCCACTACCAACAAGTAAAGGAAAATACATGAGAAAAGAAATGAAAGTTGGCGAGCGAAGCGAAGACGATCCAAGCACAATCATCCTCGAGAAATAGCGAAGATCACGACTAGAGCTAAAGCACCTGCAAAAGACAATAGCACACACCTGGCAAGACAACCAGGTCCTCAGAGGGACGTAACAAGACACATAATATCATGCCATATAAACTGAATAAATATCGCTCAAATAAATAAGTAAATCGAATTATAACATGGTCCAATACGTACCTACTGAACGAGCGTACCATCTCCCCAACCAAACAAGGACAGGAGATGGTAAACTAATTCACGGTGACGTATCTTTCCATGCCATGAATCCAATATGGTATCCGGACCCCAACAAGGTTCAATACCTTCTCATCGAAGTAGTAAGTCACACCTACAACCAAACAAGGACAAGATGTGACAAACTAATCCGCGACAAGTTATTGTTCCAAGCCACGGTCAGATACAAGTACCCAAACCAAAGGTACTCGTACCTAACGGATAAGGGTAGCCTAACCGTTCTAAGTGAATGCAGTTTAAGAACAGTTCATGGTCGCATGACTACCCAGTCAAGTCGAGAAATTACCAATACAGTTCCTCAGTAGCGAGTCACAATACCATATACTATTCCTCAGTATCGAACGAGTCTATAGCATATAGTCTACCTATCGTTCCTTAGTAGCGAGCAAGTCTACGATAGATAGGGTGGTAGTCAACTTCCATTCATGTTCTTCCCGCCCAATGCTAACTCTATAACCGCTAAGTCAAACTAGCATGCAACCTCTATTAGCGGTTATTCCTATCGTACGGCTTGTACGTATTGGTGGCCAGCCAATCACGTACTTCCGTGTTCTACATGCGACACATAACCTCGTGTTACAACGTGTCAAGGCCAATGAATGCAACACACAAGGTGGTCCCTTAAATCTAGGTTTAATGTGAAAAAAATAATACATAGCAGGAAAATAAAGAACAGTAAGTTCTAACAGTTATGCCATGTATCACAGTTTATTTTGCATAAAGAAAATAATGAACATGTATGAAATATGAGCTAAAATAAGTAAACAGCTAATGGCAAGGTGTCTTGCCTGGTAGGGTGCCTGGTGTGCTGCGATGATCAAGGTGGCACGATCTGCAACTTCGGTGCAACCACTATGCAAAGTGGCCTCTGATGATGGCACGGACAGTTCTATTGGATCCAGAAGGGTCAAGTTAGTTGGGGTCGATTATAGGGTAATCTAGAATTGGTGATCGAATAGGAAATAGGGGGGCTGAGTCACGGTAGGAAGAACAAAGGAAATTTTGACGAAAAATAAATATATGATTTTTGAAAACTAGTTTATAATACTTAAAATATAATTTATTAATCAAAATGTGCCTTTAAATAAATATACGAAAAATCAAAAGTCGTTTCAAGGCAAAACTGTAAGTTTTGTCAAATAATGTTTTAGGCTAGAACCTATGCCTTATAAATCAAAATATTTTAGGCAAAAAATAATATTAAAAATTATTTAGGATTAAGAACCATATCTTGTAAAAATAACGTTTTATTAATAAGCTATAATTTTAAAATGCCAAAAAATAAATATAGCAATACAATTAGTGCTTTTATCCAAATGTTGAAAATAGTTATTTATAGTTACAATAATAACAATATGAATAGTAATATTACTAATAATAATTCCTATTCAAATATAAATACCCATAATTTAGATTATCCACTTTAATCAATAGTCTGTAATTAAAAGATAATAATAATAATAATAATAATAATAATAAAATAAAAAGAACACTTAAATAAAACTAAAAACAAAAGAAAAATAAAAAAAAACACACAAAAAAATTTAATCGAAATCACTAAAGGTGCTGTTGATAAGTCAGTCTTCTCACAGAAGACTTAAGAAAAAAAACGAGGAGAGAGAAAGAGGGCTCGGTGAGAAATCGAGGGAGAGAGGAGCGGTGCTCGGGAGGCGACCGGGAGAGGAGAGGGTGGCGCCGGCGGATGCGGGAGAGCGGAGGCAGCGGATGGCAGTGGAGAAGGAGGCGAGCGCGGGTGAGGAAGAAGTCGGAGGAGGCGGCTAGGGCTTGTCGACCTGGCGGAGGCGGCTAGGGCTTGGCCGGAGGGGACGGCGCCCGCGGTGGAGGCGGAGGCACTCGCGTGAGGAGGCAGCGGTTGCCTTGGGAACTCAGGGCGGTGGCCGACGCTGGACGCGGTGGTTCGCCGGGAGAGAAAGTGGAGGCGACGGCGCTTGGATGGCCGGTCTCGGCTAGGGGAGACGACAGGATGGTTTATATTGGGCAGTGCAGCACGCGTAGAGGGACGAAGCTCTCCGGCGACGGCGACGGCAGCTGATGCGCGGATCTAGGGCGGAGTACTGCTCGTCCTAGGTCAGTCGGTTGGTCACGCTACTGGACGCGGGGGTCAGCGCGGGACACGGGTTCGTCGGGGGAAGCTTGAACGGGAGAGAAGTCTGGCGGCTGAGTCGACAAGGTGGGGCGGCTCGCGACCACGGTGGTCGCGACGGACACGGGCGGCAGCGGGCGGAGGTAGGCGATGGTTTCTTTTCTCTTATGGTTAATTTGGGGTTTTTTTGGTGGCGACGGTCGGTCATGGCAGGGGTGGCCGGGTTGGCTCGGCCAAGGGTAGAGGAAATCTATGGTGGCGGGTAGCTGTGGTGGTGTCGGAATGAGCCACGGTGGATGGTGGGTCGGCTGGTTGGCCGGTTGGTGCGACCGGAGAGGACATGGGGTCGGGTGGAGGTGCTGCCTTGGTCGTGGCGAGGGTGTTGGAGCGCCGGAGGTGGTCTGTGCCAGGGAGTCGAGATTTGATGGTCGGGATGTTGGCGAGGGTGGTGGTAGTAGGGCGGTTGACGGTGGTGGAGACGGGAAGAAGAAGGGAGACGACGTCGATGAGGCGAGGGCGACGATTGGGTTAGGTTTGGGTTTTCATTTACATCGGGGTGTGTCCGACACGAGAAAATTGTAGATGTAAACGTGGAATAAGAATATGGATGGACACTGACACGGTGCACGGCACGTTTGTGGAGAAATTTTGTGGATGAAAAATGTGGAGGAGTATCTGCCTATTTATAGGATGTGGAAATTCCCACTTTGGATAGGAATAGGAATAGATTTAAAACCCAAATTTAGATATTTCCTAGTTTAATTTAAAATCAATCCAAATCCAATCTAATTTAAATCAAGTTAAATTCTCTTAGTTAAAATCAAATCAAATTTCAAATTCTAATATGGATATCTATTTAAATAAATCCAAATATCAAATTACGATTTAAATTCTCCACAAAAATTTTGAAATATATTTTCCAAAAATATTAATAATAATAATAATTTCGAAAATTATATTTTAAAATAAACTAATAAATATTTGCGAGATATAGGTATGCACAAATATTCTTTACATAAATATACTTTCTAATATACCATTTTATAGGAAAATATTTTATAATTATAACTGCATAAATGAAAGGCTTTTCATAATTAAAATCATAAACTTGAAATGATAGCTAGAAGTAATTATTACCTATATTATTTTGAAACTATAAAATAATAAATAAAATATTTTTCTAAAATATGTACGCTCGCACATATTCGCACTCGTCGAGCAAAAATAAAATTTCGTGCGCGACGTAAAATACGACTACGCAACGTACAATACAAAATTTTAAATCCGTACAAATATTAATAAAAAAATAATTAGTAGAAATTTAGGGGTTTTACATCCTACCCAACTTAAAAGAATTTCGTCCTCGAAATTAAAAATTAGTAGGGGGTGAGAGGACACAAGGGAGAGAAGGCACAACGGTAGATAGAAGGGTTTAAAGAAGTTTACATGGTCGTAGTCTAGGTTGAAGATATGATTAAGAGGCGATTGTAATCACTCCTAAATTCAAGTGATTAGAAAGTCAAGATTGTAGATTTAGGGTCGAGGGAAAGGACAAGTAGTTTAGGATGGCAATATCGGGTGAGAATGGTCATAGCCGATAGGAAGGCTAGAGAAAGTTCTAGTATAACGCTTCCGTCCTTCTAAAATAGGTGAAGACGAAAGCAATATAGAGTTCGAAGGAGATATTATCGAATACGAATACGTGATTCAAGAACGATCGAATAATTTCAAAGGAATTGTCAAGGTAGTCGTGGATGGATTTCTAGAGGGCAAGTTTAATTATGTTCCATCCACGTAGAATAATAGACAAAGGCGAACCAAAGTGCACTCGGTTGATCAGACCATTATGCATCGGTTCTGATTAGACCATATGTTAGTGGACATGCCCACATAACATATGTCTTGAAACAAGCTTGATAAAAGAATAAGCTTGCAAAAACTAAGCTATATTAGCATCATTAGTCAAATGGTAAATACATAGGCATGAGAGATTTAAGATTAAAAGAAGGCAGAATGATTCTAAGTCATACAGTCGTCCTATAGTCTTCTTGTCCAAGTCCTTGGTTGGCTAGACGGGTTAGGTCCTCTAGATTCTAGGATCTAAATAAGCTTGCTAATATAGGTCACTAGGCCAAAGGGGTTGCTAGTTCATAAGGTATTCTACCCAACTTAAAGAATTAAACTAATGGTGTTTGGCACAGCTAACTAATAGGGTCAATCTCTAGCAAGCACGAAGGAAAGATAAGGATAATGATAGAAGGAAGCAAGCAAGATGCAATTGATGAGTCAAACGGTAGATAAAATCAAAAAAGGAGGTCAAGTATGTGGATGAGATCCTAGATTTCTAATCCTATACGCAGGCTTGCTTGGTACGGTAAAGTAACCAAACAATTTATCTTGACCTGCATGGGCCACCACAAAAACATGTAACGCCCCAGTCCCAAAATACGTAGGACTACATGCCAGCTGTATTCATACGAAGTATACTCCAATATATGGAAGCCTCGTATAAATACATAAGCTGTAAAATGCAGTAGAACCATAACTAATCTCATCCACACAAAATAAATAAAATAAAGATGTCATATAATGAGAAAGAATTGTCTTGATACAATATATTGGGCGGAGACAAATCCACTACCAACAAGTAAAGGAAAATACATGAGAAAAGAAATGAAAGTTGGCGAGCGAAGCGAAGACGATCCAAGCACAATCATCCTCGAGAAATAGTGAAGATCACGACTAGAGCTAAAGCACCTGCGAAAGACAATAGCACACACCTGGCAAGACAACCAGGTCCTCAGAGGGACGTAACAAGACACATAATATCATGCCATATAAACTGAATAAATATCGCTCAAATAAATAAGTAAATCGAATTATAACATGGTCCAATATGCACCTACTGAACGAGCGTACCATCTTCCCAACCAAACAAGGACAGGAGATGGTAAACTAATTCACGGTGACGTATCTTTCCATGCCATGAATCCAATATGGTATCCGGACCCCAACAAGGTTTAATACCTTCTCATCGAAGTAGTAAGTCACACCTACAACCAAACAAGGACAAGATGTGACAAACTAATCCATGACAAGTTATTGTTCCAAGCTACGGTCAGATACAAGTACCCAAACCAAAGGTACTCATACCTAACGGATAAGGGTAGCCTAACCGTTCTAAGTGAATGCAGTTTAAAAACAGTTCATGGTCGCATGACTACCCAGTCAAGTCGAGAAATTACCAATGCAGTTCCTCAGTAGCGAGTCACAACACCATATACTATTCCTCAGTATCGAGCGAGTCTATAGCATATAGTCTACCTATCGTTCCTCAGTAGCGAGCGAGTCTACGATAGATAGGTGTAGGCCTCGAAAATGAAAGTCATGCTGAGTTGATCAGAACAAAGCCTCAAAGTCACGCTGAGTTAATCAGAGCAATATTTAAAAATCACGCTAGGAAACAGCTCATCATTTGTCAGAGTGTAATTATGACTGACAGCACGACAGTCGAAGAATGTCTTCTCGTATGCCACGTATGCACGGAACCCGAGAGATCATAGCCGCCTATTGCGTGACTTTTAAAATCTTCTTCAGCAAGACTCAGCCTTCACCAAGTTGGCGTACCAAAAGAGTTCTTTGTCATTTAATGCGACTGACAAAAGCAATCACTGTCAGAGATTTTGTGTCAGTCGAGGCACGTCGAATCAAGACAGCTGGCAGTTTTGCCTCAATCTTGCGTATATTTTGAGCCTTCTGGCTCAAGTCTGCGTGTATTTTGAACTTATATGTTCCTTCCCAAAGTCCGCGTATATTTTGAGCTTTCTGTCTCAAGTTTGCGTGGATTCTGAAGTTTCTTCCCTCAAGTCTGCGTGGATTTTGAAGCTTTTTGCCCCAAGTCTGCGTGGATCCTGAAGCTTCTTGTCCCTAGTTTGCGTGGATTTTGAAGCTTTCTGCCCCGAGTCTGCGTGGATTTCGTCTTCAACAAGTCTGCGTAGATTTTATCAAATTGGAGTACATGGCAGCCATGCCACTGATCTTTCGCCTGCGTGTCCTGTAACTTGTACACGACTCATGCATGATTGCCATGTGTCCAACAGTTACAGACCACGTCCAGTAACTGCTCACAACCTTGCGTATGTTAAATCTTGCGTGATTTTCAACTAGGCACAGGCGGTGAAGACAGTTATCTTTTCAGTTATTATTTTTGACTCTATAAATAGAGTTCTTTTTCTCATTCATTGTACAGATATATAGTTATCTAACTTACTGTCAAAATTTTGAGAGCTTTTCTTCTTCGCATAGTCCAAGGGATAAAGCGATCGTCTTCTAGATCGGATTCTTACAGTTGTAATTTTTCCAGAAACACAATAAATAAAGTGAATTTATTTATGAAAACAAATTGGCGACTCTGCTGGGGAAAACCATCTCCTCTTCTGAGATGGCAACAACTCAATGCGATACTTCGTCAATCGGCTCGACGAAGAAGGTGATGACGATCCAATTCGATCAACTCGCCTATGAAGAAATGCAGCGGGCTAAGAGTGGCAAGCCGACTTCAGCCTCCATCATCACTGCCAAGTCGAAAGGACACTCTGTCTATGTCCCTAAGAATCAGTTGGCAGCCAATGGTGAAGTCTCTCCCACAGTGTCTACTCCTAACACTGGCAAGAACTCTACTGCAAGCATGCACACTCTTGTGCGCTCGAAGATGACAGCAATCAAAGGTCACGCTGACAGTACTGGCTCCTTAGCCAAATCTGTTCCAGCGTGCAAATTCAATTCTAAAAGTCACGCTGACAGTATTGGCTCCTTAGCCAAATCTGTTCCAGCGTGCAATCTCACATTCAAAATTATGCTGACAGCACTGGCTCCTTAGCCAAATCTGTTCCAGCGTGTATTTTCAAAATGAAAAATCACGCTGACAGTACTGGCTCCTTAGCCAAATCTGTTCCAGCGTGTATTTCTAAAATCAAAAGTCACGCTGACAGTACTGGTTCTTTAACCAAGTCTGTTTCAGCGTGTATTTCATCTAAAAAGAATAGCTCTTTAGCTATCTCTTCTTCTGTGCCAAGTTCTACTAGAACTGGGGGTGGTCTTCCACACAAAGTCTCTTCGAAAAGAGATAACTCTTTAGTTGTTTCTTCTGCTCCTGTAGTTTTTACTTCAGGAACAGCTTTGACTGACAATTTTGTTAGTCAAAGAAAAGAAGATAGTCTTTTGACTACTCTTCCTTCTGGACATTCTATGTCTCAAAACTTGAATAAGTCTAAGAAAAAATATTCTTTAATGTCTTCTTCTATGACTTCTTCGAATTGGGCACAGAATTTGTCTAGAAAAGGTCTGTTACCAACTCCTAATCAAGGGGGTGGTTCAACTCTTCCTTCTCTGCAAATATCCAGATCAATGGAAGGAAAACTCCAAGTTTCAAAAACTAATGTGTTACCTCCAACTGATCTAAGAACAAAACTTAATCAAACCCGTTTGGGAAGAAGCACTTCTGGTGTTAAGAAACCACACCAATCGGAAATGAAGATAAAAGATCCGGATGCAGAGTATGCTAGAAATTATGTGGCTCATATTAATCACTCCCTATATAATCAAGAGCCATCAAGACCCAAGAACCAGAAATATATTCCTAAAAATACACAAAGAGTGTTCTCTGATCTACCTCAATCTTCACAGATAGATCTACGGGAACACCTTCAACAGAAGAGAAGGAATAATTCTATGACAATAGATCATGCTGAATGTGACTTCCAGCCAAGAGTCATAATTCAATGCAGATGTCAATCAATGGTTCAGGACTATGTTGATCATGAATGTGATTTCCAGTCGAAAGTCACAATACAATGCAGATGTCAAACAAAACGACAATCTGTCTTCAATCGGGTTCAGTGTGAACCTATGCCTGATGAAGATGAGCCTTTATTTGCTTCTGTCAACATGACCTCTCGGGATACTGGAGGTAGAACTGATAGTCCAGATGGAGTATATAGAGGCACCAGAGCAAGAGTCCTGGCCTCTAGTCAAAGAACTTTGATTTCTGAAGATGATTCTGAATTCCTTGGAGAATCTAACTTTCCACCTCTTTCTACTGGGGGTAGTTCTCCTATAATTGACTTTGATGCACAAAGCAATGATTCAGAACAAACAACATCCACCAGTTCATCAATAATCCCTCGTACAGTCACGACTTATATGGTTGATGAGAATACTGATGAACCTTCTTCTTCCTTGACTCCTCAAGAATAAAGGATTGCTTCTTTGGAACAGCAAATGAAGTCTATGGCTGATACTATGAAGTCGATGTATGAACTCATGGCAACTCAGATGCAAAATCGACAGACTGTACCAGATGCCATACCAATTGACACTGGTATGAGTCCAGTACAAGTTCCTCCAGCAGTACAATCCAATACTCCTGGACCAGCTCAACCAAATCCTAGTCTCTCTGGAGCTGGGGGTAGTGCTTATAATGTTGTTCCTCCTCCTAACTATTCTCTACAAGCTACAACTCCACAATCTTCCGGAGTTGTTAATGAAGAAATGAAGAATCTCAAAACTCAATTCGAGGCATTCAAACAGAAGGATGGTTTACAAAGATTAGGCATCAAGCAACCTTATCCGATAGAATGGAAGCAAGTATC
Organism: Iris pallida; assembly: GCA_029216955.1. Classification (NCBI taxonomy): domain Eukaryota; kingdom Viridiplantae; phylum Streptophyta; class Magnoliopsida; order Asparagales; family Iridaceae; genus Iris; species Iris pallida. The sequence goes on from JANAVB010005600.1 coordinate 9,068,183, forward strand.
GTATTCTCCTAAATACAAGCCTCCTACTATCTCATTCTATGATGGAACCACTTCTCCAAGTCAGTTTATTAATCACTTTGAAGTGATGACAGATCAATTGCAACCAAGTGATGCCCTCCTTACTCGGGTGTTTGTTGGATGTCTCAAGGAAACGGCTTATGAATGGTATAGAAGTCTCCCAGATGGGTGCATTACCTCATTTGCCGGTTTCAAACAGATGTTTCTTGAACGGTTCTATGAAGGGCTCAATGACATGACTATGTCTGCTCTTATTACAATCAAGCAGAAAAATAATGAAACTACAGAGGATTTCATTGAACGATTTCGAAGAGAAGCTCTGAAGATGCCTCTTGGAACTCCTGATGCTGTCACCATCGACACATGCAAATCAAACTTATAGCCAATCATCAGCATGTGGACAGGATCCACCCAATTTTAAGACTGGCCTTCTTTCATAGTTAGTGCCAAGGCCGCAGAAATTAGTACTGAAACCTTCAAAGGTTTAGGAGTACAGATGACTCCCAAAGAAACAAGTCAAGGTACTAACAATAATGCTAAAAACAATGCTCGCAAGGGAAAAGAAACTGTTGAAGTTAATCTTCAGAGCAAAGATGCATCAACTGGTCAAACTTCTCCTACTTCTACAACCCAACAAACAAGAGCACCTCGCCCCAAGAAAGAATACTCTTTCGATGATGACGATGTCCTTGGTATCTTTGAATGTCTGCTGAAAGGTAATAAAATATAATTACCTGAAATCAAGAAACCTGGTGAAGCTGGTAAGACAGATCATCCCAAATACTGTCCATACCACCGAATGTTGGGTCACACAATTTGTACATGTTATGTACTGAAAGGAAAGATCCAAGAAATGATTAAATCTGGAGCTATTTCTCTTACTCCGAAAGAGAAGACCGTCACCTCCAACGTCGTCTCTATGCAATTCGGAGATTTCCCTCATCAACTCCTTGAAAGTGGGATCGTTCCTATTCCCAAGGCAACTCTTGAAATAGTGAATATTTCTCCTCCACAATCTGAAGGATTAGTGCCAATCACTTTAGAAACAGGAGAAATCATGTGGATTCATCCTGATCTAGTGGCGGATTTTGAATCGCCTTCTCCTCAAAAGACTACTTCTCGAAAGTCCAAGAAGGCTGGAAAGATTAAGTCATGTCATATGACTTCTCTTGGATCTATCTCTGACACAGAGCCAAAAGAGAAGGAAGAAGCACTTGCTGGTGCTACTCGAACAGGGAAACCTTATCTAAAGGATTATTCTAAGAATCCTGAGGATACTCCTGATATCCCTCATGCTGATAAAGACGCTCCTAATGTTCCTCCTGAAGAAGAATCATCCACTGTACCTGTTCCTTCAACTACCCCAGTTGAACCTGTTTCTTCCAAGCCTACGGCTCTTGAGAAAGGCAAACAACAGGCTCGGTTTGATAAACCAATCAAGAAGTCCCCTCCTCTTGGGCTTCAGAAGCCTTATAGTTTTGACATTCTAGCTCAACTTGCTAATACTCCAGCTAGAATGTCCCTCTTTGAACTTCTACGTCTTTCTAAAGAGACTCGGGAGACGTTAAGTGAAGCACTTCTACAAGCTGACTCTTGTCTTGCACAATTGAAGAAGACAGATGCAGAACCTGCTACTTGCTTACATTACAACAGTGTGTTGGAGATTATCCTAAATATCACCTTTACACAAGATGACATGCTATTGGAGGATAATCGACATGATCGGCCTATCTACTATACCGGTTATATCGATACGATGAAGATAGATCGTATCCTTATTGATCCAGGGTATGCTATAAGCATAATGCCAAAGAGTCTGTTGGATGAATTAAAAATTCTTCTTCATAAGCTTTCCAAGACGGTTACTACTATCTTGGGATTCAATCAAAGTCGAAGCGAGCCTTTGGGAAAGATTCATCTGAAGCTTCAAATAGGCGATTTCAGATCCAAAGTCACTTTCTATGTGATCGAGATCGTGGGATCCTACAATCTTCTTCTTGGGAGGCCCTTTTTTTATAAAAACAATGTGGTGTCTTCTACTCTTCATCAGTGTTTTAAATACATTGATAGCAATGGAAGAGTACAAAAAGAAGTTGCTGATATAAATCCCTTCCATGGGGTTGAAGCTTATTTCAATGATTCTCGAATGTACAAAGAAGAGTATACAAGGGTGATACAAGCTATGGGGAAAGAGGATTCATAAAGTGAGATTTTAATAATCCCTGTTAAAGGTCGAACTACTCAGCAACAATCTCCCAAACCCTCTAGAGAAGATTCTTTCATCATTCCAGTAAGTGGATGGATTTCTCCATTACCTCAGTCATCTACTCAAGATACACTGATCATTCCTGTCAGTGGGCGTACTGCAGTTCATGTATCTTCACATGTGAAACAGGATACTCTGCTAATTCCAATTGGAGGGCGGATTACTTTTCCATCTCAAGCTTCAAGGGAGCTCACCTCTTCTGAGCCATTTGTTATCGATCTTAATCGAAACAAAATTCCTTCTTGTTCTTTTTCTCCTCCTTTAGTCATTGACTTGGCTAAGATCTCTAAGGCTCAGCCTTCTTCCAATGTAAATATTGCTGCTTTTACATTTAATGAAAAGTCTCCATCTTTGCAGTATGTTGATGTGTGTAATTATGTTCATAGTTATTTATATTTGTTAGATGACTTGAGCACAATAACCATAGGAGTTGTACAGACTGCTCATACAGATGTATCCCTAGAACCTGTACAATCTTCATACTTTCTAGTTCCCAGCAGAAAGCCAGGAGACATTCCAATATTCTTTTACAAAGGGCCCCAAAGTCCTTCTGATTTAGAAGATGATGACAAGAATGATGATACTGGAAGATTACAACTACGTCGTTATAGTCAGCAATCTAAAGACATCATTAAAAATATGGGCTATGACTTCAGGACTGGCCTCAATAATGGCAAAGGAAGAAAAATGCCTGTCCGGATTCCTCCTCTGAAATATAGAAGGACAAAATGCGGATTGGGCTATATTGCTCCTACTCCTTTTATCAATATTGTTTATGAAGATCCCAAATCTGACGAAGATAAGAGATCTGATTCTTCTAGTACTACCTCTTGGGATTCCGATACGAGTATCGGTGATTTCTACTGCAACATTCTATCTTCCAACATGGTCTCCATCGACCGTTCTGAAGAAAGTGATGAAGACGAAGATGAGTTTGAAATCTCACCTGAATCAGAACAATGGGCCCAAAGGTTGGATAATCAATGGGAGTTCCGATTCGAGCAAAAGGAACCTCCGACTGAAGATAAACTTGTTCAAATAGATGTTGGTGAAGAGGGATCCCCTAAACCAATATTCATCAGTGAAAGTCTTTCAGAAACTGATAAACAAGACATGATCAAACTCATTCGTGATTACATCGATGTCTTCGCTTGGAGTTATGAAGATATGCCAGGACTTGATCCACAAATCGCAACTCACAAGCTCAATATCTTGTCGAATGCTAAACCGGTCAAACAACAACAGCGACGATTTCGTCCAGACATTATGGATGCAATTGAAGCTGAAGTCAATAAACTCATAGCCTCTGGGTTTATTAGAGAGGAACAACATCCCGATTGGGTGGCTAACATAGTTCCTGTCCTTAAAAAGACTGGCAAGATCAGAGTTTGCATAGACTTCCGCGATCTCAATGCGGCATGTCCTAAAGACGAATTCCCTCTACCAATCACTGATGTCATGATCGATAATACATGTGGGTTTGAACGGATGTCATTCATGGACGGGTATTCTGGGTACAATCAGATTAAAATGTTTCCAGATGACGAGAAGCACACTTCTTTCAGAATGCCGATCGGTACATACTGTTATACAGTGATGCCATTCGGTCTCAAGAATGCAGGAGCAACTTATCAACGAGCTATGAGCACTATATTCCGTAAACATTTGCGGAAAAGTCGAATGCTACGTTGATGATATTGCAGTCAAAAGTCGACAAAAGGAGGATCATATTCAAGATTTGAAGACTATATTTGATCTAATGTGTAAGCATCAATTAAAGATGAACCCTACTAAGTCCTTCTTAGGCGTCTCTAGTGGTAAATTTCTCGGCTTCGTCATTACCTCTAAAGGTATACACGTGGATCCCGAGAAGATCAAAGCCATCCAAGAGATGCGTCCTCCACGCACCTTAAAAGAGCTACGAGGATTTCAAGGAAGGATCGCTTATATCAGGAGATTCATCTCTAATCTTTCAGGACGCTGCAGACCATTCAATAAACTCATGAAGAAAGGTGTTTCTTTCGTCTGGAATGATGAATGTCAGAAAGCATTTGATGATATAAAACAATATCTGATGAGCCCTCCAGTATTGGTACCTCCCGTCTCAGGAATTCCATTCCTCCTATATACCCGAGCAATTAGTCATTCATTGGGTGCATTGCTTGCTCAAAAGAATAAAAACGGTCATGAACAAGCCATTTACTATCTCAGTCGTACTATGACCGGAGCTGAACCTCGATATTCACCGGTTGAAAAAGAATGTCTAGCCCTGATGTTCGCTGTTCAAAAGACACGACATTATATCATTGGTCAGACTATTCATGTCATTTCCAGGATCAATCCTATACGGGTCATGATGAAAAAATCCAGTGTTTTGAATTCTCGATTGGCCAATTAGGGAATCTTACTTGCTCAGTATGATATGCACTATATTCCTCAGAAGTCAGTCAAAGGACAAGCTTTAGCTGATTTTCTGGCTGCTCATTCAATTCCAGAAAATTCAAAACTCTATGATGAAATCCCAGATGAAGTTCTAGATTCAAACCAAATTGCTGAAGAAGATCCTACCTGGCGTTTATTCTTTGATGGAGCATCAAGAATAAGTCATAATGGTGATATTGTCGCTGGAGTTGGAATTGTTCTTGTGTCACCAGAAGGCCTTGCTATCCAAAGAGCTTATTCTCTCGATCAGCCATGTTCAAACAATGTAGCTGAGTACAATGCACTGCTTATTGGTCTTCAACTCGCTAAACATCTGAATATTCAATATTTGGAGGCGTACGGAGACTCTAAACTCATTGTCAATCAGATAAGGGGTACTTATGAAGTTTGCCATCAAGATCTGGTTCCTTATCATAGATCATCTATATCTATGGCTTCTTCGTTTGAAGAATTCTTCATTGAACATGTTAGGCGAGCATGTAACACAGAAGCTGATGCTCTAGCTAATCTTGCTGTGGTGTTGGCTATTCCAATTAGACGGCAACAAATGATTGTTGTTCGCAATCGAAAATTGTTTTATCTGGAAAATAACCTGACTCTAGGACTTCCAGTTGACATTGAAGAATCAACATCACATGATGTCAACGCAACAAGATGATTTGGATTTAGTCGTAAATCTTTATCATCTTCATCTGATTCCAGAATGGAATTCATCTTCAGTAATTCAGCTGAGACTCAGAATATGGATAAAGATTGGAGACTTCCTTTCTTAGATTTCGTATTGTATGATATTCTTCCAGATGATCCGAGTGAGGCAGCATCTATCAGACGACGATCATTCAGATTCTATTACAATCATACTACAAAGACCTTATATCGTCGAGCTTATGACGGTCTACTTCTTCGATGTGTCGCCGGTGATGAGGCTCAACAAATTATTCGTGAAGCACATGATGGAATTTGTGGAGCACATCAGCCTGGACCAAAACTTCAGGATCGTATTCGACGTATGGGTTATTATTGGCCCACTATGGTATCAGATGCCATCGAATATGCAAGGAAGTGTAAAGCTTGACAAATCCATGCGGATTTTATTCATCAACCCTCGGAATTTCTACATCCGACGGCAGCATCATGGCCCTTCGAAGCTTGGGGCATGGACATTATCGGTCCGATCAATCCGCCGTCATCAAAAGGTCATCGGTTTATTCTTGCAATAACCGATTACTTCTCCAAATGGGCCGAAGCCATTCCTTTATCTGAAGTTAAGACGTCCAATGTCATCAGCTTTATTAAGCATCATATCATCTACAGATTTGGTGTTCCTCGACACATTATTCATGATAATGGACCACAATTCGTCAGCCAGAAATTTACTCGATTCTGTGATGATCACCGGATCAACAATGTGGCTTCTACCGCATATAATCCGGCAGCTAATGGATTAGCAGAAGCTTTCAACAAGACCATCATCAAACTCCTAAAGAAGTTTGTCTCTACTAATAAACGTAATTGGAGTGAGAAGCTCGGTGAATGTTTGTGGGCTTATCGCACTACAGTTCGTAATGCTACTAAATGTACACCCTTCTCTCTGATGTATGGTTGCGAAGCTGTTCTTCCATTAGAGATTCAAATTCCTTCTTTAAGGATAGCAATCGCTAATGAACTCACTGCCGAAAATAATGATCGTCTTCGACTTCAGGAATTAGAAGCTCTGGATGAAAAGCGATTATCTGCTCAACAGAATATTGAATTCTATCAAGCTAGAATCTCAAGAGCTTTTAATAAGAAAGTCAGAGTTCGAGCATATCAAAAAGGAGAACTTGTTCTAACAGTCAGACGTCCTATGACTATGACTCATATGAGCAAAGGCAAATTCGACGCAAAGTGGAAAGGTCCCTATGTCGTAAGCAGAGTTTTCTCAAATGGAGCTTATCAACTCTCAGAACTGGATGGTCGAAAAGTTATGATGCCTATTAATGGCAAATTCCTTAAAAAGTATTATGTATAAATACTTGTAAATCATCAGACAAGTTCATGTTTATAAATAAAATTTTATTTTATTTTAATTATGAATGATAGTACATGATTTTAAGGAAGATCACTATCATCCTTCTCTACATTTGGACGCGTGCTACTGCCGTCCTTCTCGAAAATGCGGTCAGCAAAAGAGCCGAGAACCTCCTTGCTGGAACCCACGAGGAACTTGCAAGCGGCCATCCTCATGGCTTCTTCTTCTTCAGTCCTTCCTGGTTCGAGTAGGAAGTCCAGAATGTCCCTTGGTGGCTTTGGTGCAGACGAACCTTTGCCTGCTTTTACTTCCTTTGGCTGAACTAGATCAGCAGGGTGTTCTTCAGTGCCTTTCTGAACCTTCAGGGCGATTCCAGCTTTCTTGGATGCTTCTTCAGATGACATTTTTATGTTGAATGGAAGTGTTCATTCTTGTCAGAATTCTGCTATATTTATAGGCAGAAGTTCTTCAAATAATGAAGCGTCACATTCATTCGACGGTTCACACATTCATTAATGCCCGACGGTTCATCCGTTCATTTATTACATTCATCCGACGGTTCATTCGTTCATTTATTGCATTCATCTGACGATTCGTCCGTTCATAATCTTCTATTATGGGGATTCGTTATTTATCACGTTTTCATAACCTCTGGATAAATGCCGAATCTACCCGCTCATTTGTTATTTTCTATTCTTGACCTCTGCATAAAAATCAATCTTTTCTTCTTGAGTTCCTACATATTATCACGTCCACATTACCTCTGATAGTATTGAGTACTCTAAATCAGAAAAGAAGATTTCATTATCTATCATGTCTACAATTCATCCAGATAGAAACAAATCATTAAGCATAGAAGAATTATCATTTCCACTCTCATATTATCATAAAAAGTCTATTACATTTTCTTAGACTTTCTTACAAATCATAATGGAAATCTATTACAAATTTTGGATTTTCATTCTACGCCACAACAATAACCTAATAGAGATCTATCTTCTTCCTTGGATCTTCTCCGTCGGACCTTCTCCGTCAGGTTCGTTGTTGGTGGCAGTTCCTGACTGTCTGGGTTCCAGTGGCGACCAGAACAGCAGGAATTGAACTCTGGTCTTCTCTCTCAGACGAGAGAAGAATCCCAGAGTATGGCAGCCCGAAGGCGTGTTGCTGCCAATACAACTGGTGGATTGGGAGCGACCTCTCAAAGGAGATAGGAATATATCCAACATTGGGATACAATTCCTAGTTCTGCCATGAAAGGAACTCTACTACCCGATTTCTCGGGGTAGAGTTGACTCCACCGTCCAACTCTCCGTGTATAAAGGCTCTTCCTGCCATTGGAGGAAGACCCTTCTATCCCACGAAGAGTTCTGAGTTGTCTGATTTACGCGTCAAAAGCGTATGAGCTCCCTGATGTAGGTGTCAGAAGAATACTCTCCACAGCATTCAAATCACCAATGCCAGTTCTGAAAAAAACTTTCAGCCGAGCTTCTGCAGAAAATAGCAAGGAAAAAGAGATTAAATCAACAGAAATCATTAAGCGTGCATTTGTCAAACAGAGACAGGCGTGCACTGTTCAGTCAGAAACAAAAGCCTATCTTCAACAGTAAAAAAAATGGTATGCGTACTATACTGGACTTACCATCGAGTTTGGTGCTAAGGATTGGCAAACCAATGTCTGATACAGTGCACAGAAATCGAACATTAGAAAGCATTGCTTTTTTGTTTGAGAATGAAATCTCACAAAAAAGTCATTCTCAGAGAAAAAGAAGAAGAATAAGAAGATGAGTATGCATGAAACTCACCTATCTATTTAAAGGACAAAGTGCAAGCCTATTCTTGGAAAAGATCCGAGTAAAAAGCGCTCATAAACCATGGAATGAGTGTCACGTGTGCTTTGGAAAATAGCACAATATTTGAAACATTCAAAGAGTGCCACTTAATATTCTTCATTAATGCACGCTGTTCAGCATAAAGTTGTACTACATTTTCAAAGCAGGTACTGATGACCTTACATAGGAAAAGAAGTACAACATTTCTCAAAAAGAAAACAGAAGCATAAAAGACACGCTCTATTTTATGAAGCGACTGAGCTTGGCGCCCAATTCCTCTATGCTAATGACTCCCATACGGTGTAACAAAACATTGAACATTTCACGCTGCTCTGCAAGGCTGCGCCCATTGGAAGAAGACGAGCCGTCCAGGCCAAAGTAGCTCAAGAAATTCTTGGCTAGTTGTGTAGGGTCATCTTTGAACTCGAAAACAAAAGGCTCTGATTCCTTACCCCCAAGAGTAGGGTCGCCATGGGCACAGAAACCTAACTTTCTTGCTTCTTCTTCAGCTTCTTCCTTCGGAGTCATGTTGACGTAAGATGAACATCAAAGCTGAATTTTCTCCCTGTTTATATAAAAGAGCTCGCCGGCGGTTCATATTCCACCATAAATTGGATTCAATCAGTCTCGAAAACTGAAGAGTCATCATGACATTTAATAAGTTCATTTGCATGTTTATCTTTTCAAAGTATTTTGAAATTTTGAAGTCTTTTCAACTTTCGAAAACTTTGAAGGGGGTTTTGTAGGCCTCGAAAATGAAAGTCACGCTGAGTTGATCAGAACAAAGCCTCAAAGTCACGCTGAGTTGATCAGAGCAATATTTAAAAATTACGCTGGGAAACAGCTCATCATTTGTCAGAGTGTAATTATGACTGACAGCACGACAGTCGAAGAATGTCTTCTCTTATGCCACGTATGCACGAAACCCGAGAGATCATAGCCGCCTATTGCGTGACTTTTGAAATCTTCTTCAGCAAGACTCAGCCTTCACCAAGTTGGCGTACCAAAAGAGTTCTTTGTCATTTAATGCGACTGACAAAAGCAATCACTGTCAGAGATTTTGTGTCAGTCGAGGCACGTCGAATCAAGACAGCTGGTAGTTTTGCCTCAATCTTGCGTATATTTTGAGCCTTCTGGCTCAAGTCTGCGTGTATTTTGAACTTATATGTTCCTTCCCAAAGTCCGCGTATATTTTGAGCTTTCTGTCTCAAGTTTGCGTGGATTCTGAAGTTTCTTCCCTCAAGTCTGCGTGGATTTTGAAGCTTTTTACCCTAAGTCTGCGTGGATCCTGAAGCTTCTTGCCCCTAGTTTGCGTGGATTTTGAAGCTTTCTGCCCCGAGTCTGCGTGGATTTCGTCTTCAACAAGTCTGCGTAGATTTCATCAAATTGGAGTACGTGGCAGCCATGCCACTGATCTCTCGCATGCGTGTCCTGTAACTTGTATACGACTCATGCATGATTGCCATGTGTCCAACAGTTACAGGCCACGTCCAGTAACTGCTCACAATCTTGCGTATGTTAAATCCTGCGTGATTTTCAACTAGGCACAGGCGGTGAAGACAGTTATCTTTTCAGTTATTATTTTTGACTCTATAAATAGAGTTCTTTTTCTCATTCATTGTACAGATACATAGTTATCTAACTTACTGTCAAAATTTTGAGAGCTTTTCTTCTTCTCATAGTCCAAGGGATAAAGCGATCGTCTTCTAGATCGGATTCCTACAGTTGTAATTTTCCCAGAAACACAATAAATAAAGTGAATTTATTTATGGAAAACAATAGGGTGGTAGTCAACTTCCAATCATGTTCTTCCCGCCCAATGCTAACTCTATAACCGCTAAGTTAAACTAGCATGCAACCTCTATTAGCGGTTATTCCTATCGCACGGCTTGTACGTACTGGTGGCCAACCAATCACGCACTTCCGTGTTCTACATGCGACACACAATCTCGTGTTACAACGTGTCAAGGCCAATGAATGCAACACACAAGGTGGTCCCTTAAATCTAGGTTTAATGTGAGAAAAATAATACATAGCAGGAAAATAAAGAACAGTAAGTTCTAACAGTTATGCCATGTATCACAGTTTATTTTGCATAAAGAAAATAATGAACATGTATGAAATATGAGCTAAAATAAGTAAACAGCTAATTGCAAGGTGTCTTGCCTGGTAGGGCGCCTGGTGTGCTGCGATGATCAAGGTGGCACGATCTGCAACTTTGGTGCAACCACTATGCAAAGTGGCCTCTGATGATGGCACGGACAGTTCCATTGGATCCAGAAGGGTCAATTTAGTTAGGGTCGATTATAGGGTAATCTAGAATTGGTGATCGAATAGGAAATAGGGGGGCTGAGTCACGGTAGGAAGAACAAAGGAAATTTTGACGAATAATAAATATATAATTTTTGAAAACTAGTTTATAATACTTAAAATATAATTTATTAATCAAAATGTGCCTTTAAATAAATATACGAAAAATCAAAAGTCGTTTCAAGGCAAAACTGTAAGTTTTGTCAAATAATGTTTTAGGCTAGAACCTATGCCTTATAAATCAAAATATTTTAGGCAAAAAATAATATTAAAAATTATTTAGGATTAAGAACCATATCTTGTAAAAATAACGTTTTATTAATAAGCTATAATTTTAAAATGCCAAAAAAAAATATAGCAATACAATTAGTGCTTTTATCCAAATGTTGAAAATAGTTATTTATAGTTACAATAATAACAATATAAATAGTAATATTACTAATAATAATTCCTATTCAAATATAAATACCCATAATTTAGATTATCCACTTTAATCAATAGTCTGTAATTAAAAGATAATAATAATAATAATAATAAAATGAAAAGAACACTTAAATAAAACTAAAAACAAAAGAAAAACAAAAAAAAACACACACAAAAAATTTAATCGAAATCACTAAAGGTGCTTTTGATAAGTCAGTCTTCTCACAGAAGACTTAAGAAAAAAAACGAGGAGAGAGAAAGAGGGCTCGGTGAGAAATCGAGGGAGAGAGGAGTGGTGCTCGGGAGGCGACCGGGAGAGGAGAGGGTGGCGCCGGCGGATGCGGGAGAGCGGAGGCGGCGGATGGCAGTGGAGAAGGAGGCGAGCGCGGGGGAGAAAGAAGTCGGAGGAGGCGGTTAGGGCTTGTCGACCTGGCAGAGGCGGCTAGGGCTTGGCCGGAGGGGACGGCGCCCGCGGTGGAGGCGGAGGCACTCGCGTGAGGAGGCGGCGGTTGCCTTGGGAACTCAGGGCGGTGGCCGACGCTGGACACGGTGGTTTGTCGGGAGAGAAGGTGGAGGCGGCGGCGCTTGGATGGCCGGTCTCGGCTAGGGGAGATGACAGGATGGTTTATATTGGGCAGTGCAGCGCGCGTAGAGGGACGAAGCTCTCCGGCGACGGCGACGGCAGCTGATGCGCGGATCTAGGGCGGAGTGCTGCTCGTCCTAGGTCAGTCGGTTGGTCACGCTACTGGACGCGGGGGTCAGCGCGGGACACGGGTTCGTCGGGGGAAGCTTGAACGGGAGAGAAGTCTGGCGGCTGAGTCGGCAAGGTGGGGCGGCTCGCGACCACGGTGGTCGCGACGGACACGGGCGGCAGCGGGCGGAGGTAGGCGATGGTTTCTTTTCTCTTATTGTTAATTTAGGGTTTTTTTGGTGGCGACGGTCGGTCATGGCAGGGGTGGCCGGGTTGGCTCGGCCAAGGGTAGAGGAAATCTATGGTGGCGGGTAGCTGTGGTGGTGTCGGGATGAGCCACGGCGGATGGTGGGTCGGCTGGTTGGCCGGTTGCTGCGACCGGAGAGGACATGGGGTCGGGTGGAGGTGCTGCCTTGGTCGTGGCGAGGGTGTTGGAGCGCCGGGGGTGGTCTGTGCCAGGGAGTCGAGATTTGATGGTCGGGATGTTGGCGAGGGTGGTGGTAGTAGGGCGGTTGACGGTGGTGGAGACGGGAAGAAGAAGGGAGACGACGTCGATGAGGCGAGGGCGACGACTAGGTTAGGTTAGGGTTTTCATTTACGTCGGGGTGTGTCCGACACGAGAAAATTGTAGATGGAAATATGGAATAAGAATATGGATGGACACTGACACGGTGCACGGCACGTTTGTGGAGAAATTTTATGGATGAAAAATGTGGAGGTGTACCTGCCTATTTATAGGATGTGGGAATTTCCACTTTGGATAGGATTAGGAATAGATTTAAAACCCAAATTTAGATATTTCCTAGTTTAATTTAAAAGCAATCCAAATCCAATCTAATTTAAATCAAGTTAAATTCTCTTAGTTAAAATCAAATCAAATTTCAAATTCTAATATGGATATCTATTTAAATAAATCCAAATATCAAATTACGATTTAAATTCTCCACAAAAATTTTGAAATATATTTTCCAAAAATATTAATAATAATAATTTCGAAAATTATATTTTAAAATAAGCTAATAAATATTTACGAGATATAGGTATGCACAAATATTCTTTACATAAATATACTTTCTAATATACCATTTTATAGGAAAAATATTTTATAATTATAACTGCATAAATGAAAGGCTTTTCATAATTAAAATCATAAACTTGAAATGATAGCTAGAAGTAATTATTACCTATATTATTTTGAAACTATAAAATAATAAATAAAATATTTTTCTAAAATATGTACGCTCGCACATATTCGCACTCGTCGAGCAAAAATAAAATTTCGTGCGCGACGTAAAATACGACTACGCGACGTACAATACAAAATTTTAAATCCGTACAAATATTAATAAAAAAAATAATTAGTAGAAATTTAGGGGTTTTACACCAAAACTCATTGAATCAACCATGGTTCATGCCTTAAACACTAAGTCCGTGCATCGTGCCTCAAATCGACTTCTGATCTCCGTGACACTATCGCCCAAGTCATACTTTATATGACGGACCTTGAGACCGTAAGACTATGTGGTTATACCCAACCGTAGACTCGTAGGATCGTGCTTGCTACAACTCTGATAGCCTAATATTACTTGCCTGACTTAAACGCACAATGACTCGACGAGCAAAGGCTGCGTCAAGCCATGCATTGCGGAAACGTGTCGTGCATGCGTTCGACTTCTGAATGACCAAGTCATTTGGGTGCCTAGACTTATGTCATAAGTCGTGCAACGCAACTTAACTCATGGGGCAAGCCAAGGCTATGCCAAGCCTTGGACGATAGGACCGTACATGCTTTATGAAGCATTTATGCGGGCGACGACTATGACTTAGGCTACGTTCATAACTTCTTCTACTCATCCAACTTTCTTTCTCCCAAGCCACGGGACGAAGGATCAAGTGTCATTTTCAAAGCACGCCGTGCACCAACTCTAAGCCGACCGTTGGACTTTTCCATATTCTAACTCAATTCGACCCGTCGGGATTATTCCCTTTAGCTATGTGAATTCGTCTCTTTTATTATCAAGCCTACTTGTGCAAGTTGAAAACATACAATTTATTATGTGAAGGCTAAGATGAGGCAAGTTCATCGAAACTACCCCACCTGAGCGAGCAGTCGCCTTGACCGAGCGATGTCTCCGAGTAGCCGTTGCAAGGCTAAGTCCGAACGCCGTCGGTGTTTCGATTCCACTGATTGACTGAGCGGGACATGGCACTACAGGATCTAGGGTTGGGGTTAGGGTTAAGGTTAGGGTCTAGGATTAGGGTTAGGGTTCGGGTTAGGGTCTGGGGTTAGGGTTTGGTTCGGGTTTGGGTTAGGGTTAGGGTTAGGGTTAGGGTTTAGGGTTCGGTTTAGCATTAGAAGAAAGTATTTCCACCGGAATTATTCGACAGCATGAAGCATCTACCGATTCATCTACCATACGAAGTCCGTGTCGGTGCATCCGTTCATTATCGATGGATGTACCCATTTGAAAGATAAACAAACATCGATATAAATTAAGTAGATTTTACAATTCATTGTTAATTCAAGATAACTTGTCTCTCTAGGTACCTACACCATCTAAAGAAGAAAGTTGGCAACAAGGCTCATATAGAGGCTTCGATATACGAAGCATATCTTATCGAGGAGGTATCAAACTTCTGCTCTATTTATTTCGATACTCATGTCCAAACAAATCAAAATAGACCTCAAAGGAATGACGAAGACGTTGAGGATGGAGGCATATTTAATGTAAGGGGCAAGCCTATTGGGGCTAGTAAGAAACGGTGGTTGACTGATGATGAGTTTGATGCAGCTTCCCTATATGTCTTGTTAAATTGTGACATAAAAGAAGTGAGAGATTTGGAGAAGTAAGTGACTACACTTACACTCCTTATAATCTTTAATTTGGTGAAGGAAACATATTGACTCATTATTATTCTCTCTATCAGTGTATTTAGAGATGAAGTCAAAATGAGGATACCTGATATTACTGACGAGGGACTTCAAAGAGAGGTTGACTGTAACTTTCCGTCATGGTTTCGCAAATACGTAAGTAACTAAGATAATATGTTATGCGGCTACCATTAAAATATATGCACTAAAACATTTAAATTATCAATATGTGTTTACAGGTTTTATTGCATGAAACAACCCTCACAAATGAGAGCCTTCGTTATTTGGCATTGGGACCGATTAAGCAAGCAAAGACTTGGCTAGGCTATGTCGTTAACGGCTTCAAGTTTGAGGCAACTCAGAATGCTATAAGTGCCAAATTTTTAAATGATGGCTTCAGTACAAAAGATTCTGGGGTTTGCATTAGAGGCACCATCTATGATGACGAGCCGGACTTTGACTATTATGGAGTACTTCGGGATATTATAGATTTACAATATCCTGCCCCATATCATATGCATATTGTGATATTCAAATATGAATGGTTCGATACGACACCAAATATCGGATGGAGAATCGGTAAACAATTTGGATTCGTCGATATAAACCATCGCAGGAGATATAGAGGGTCCGACACGTTTGTGATAGCAAGTCAAGCTGTTCAAGTCTATTATACAAGCTACCCAAGACGTCGTAGAGATCGATTTGACTGGTAGGCAGTATGCAAGATTAAAGCTAGAAATACATTCAACGTTGGAGACCCAACATACCAAGAGGACCAGGTCGAAAAGTCCTAATACTTGGGACAACAGTCGGATACCATGGATGTTGAAGATATTATTGAAAAAAGTAGAAGGAAGGAAGATGTTGATACACAAGACTTAGCCGTCAACCATGGGACAAAGAGGCGTCTTGTCCCAATTATTGAGGCTGAAGAAGAAGAACAAGAACAAGAATAAGAACAAGAACAAAAAGAACTTGATGAGGATGAGGATACAAATGAAAGTCGGGGATGAGGATATGGATGAGGACAAAGCCGAGGACGAGGACGAAGACGAAGACGATGATTAGGTTAAAAATATACCGGTATATAAAAAACACTTCCAACTAACTTAGTGAATTTACTTTTACCTCATAAAAACACTTACAACTAACTTAGTAAATTAATTACAGTTTAGTTATTTCAGTTTATATTTCTACATTCTTATTTCAGTTCATGCTTTTACCGTTCGATTCATCTACTTATTGTATGGTTTTCTTTTTGCAGATGGCACTCCTAATCTTCCTGTTGGTCGCGTCGGTACTTCTCATACTGCTGGTAGTATATTTTAGTTTAGTCTTCTATTTATTTATACTTATATATTATTAATTATGTTTATGTGTTCTATTTATAGGTCATGGCCACTGGCGGTCGTAACGACCGTGGTGATCATGGTGGAGGTCGTGGTCGTGGTGGAGGTCGTGATCGCATTCACCGGGATGTGACACCATCTACTACTGAGCCCGACCCGGAGAGTACCCCGGAGACCTCCTCATCCCGCCATCGATCTACCCCAGGGGTATCGCCATCCATTGGCTCTGGGAGGACGCCAGATGCCGACCCATCGTCTGTTTCGCCACCGGATGCTCTAATTACTACACGGTGGGCCCCAGAGTATCCACGGATTCAGTTCCATCCGGCTACTGGCGAGTACATTCGCGGACCCGTGGATCCTCCGACGCCACTAGAGAGACCGGCAGGGGAGTTCAGATGGGAGCTATGGCCCACGGGTGAACTGTAAGTAAATTTATATTTTGTAAGTTAATTTTTTTAATTTGTTTTATTTATTCAAGTAAATAATCTAGTCGTTGCTTCTTTATAGGTTTTTCTCGTTTGATGCTAGCAGGGAGTTAAGGCTGATAATTAGGCAAAACTTCCATGGCCCCTACCTCAACTTTAGTAAGGTGCCCCCGGAGTTGCGGTACATCTGGCTCGACCAAATGTGGGTATATATTTATATCTTGTGATTACTTAATTGTTAATTGTCCTTTAATTCACCATTTTTTTAATTACTTGATATTGAAATTTGTATGTCAGTTGTCATTCTGGTGGCCCCCCATTGCGAGGCGGAGATCGTCAAGACCTACAAAAAAGCCGTCGGGAAGAAGCTGCGGGACGCGAAGGATGACATCCGCAGTGGAAGGAAGGTCTGGTTCTGGGAGGACTTCTATGAGTAGATGCTTGGAAAGATGAATACGCCCGAGTTCAAGAATAAATTGGCGAAAGTGAATCGACAGGCAGCGGGTCTGCACACGGGGGGATCGAGGTCCCACGCAGCGACGCTTGGAGATCTGGTGAGATATCAAAAAAACTTTATTTTTTTAGTTACTTGATATCGAAAAACACTTTATTCTATGAATGTTTCGTACGCACGCAACAAAGGCGAAAAAGGAGGAAAAAGATCCACGCTCGGTCACCTTGGACGATGCATTCGAGAGTACGCACAAGAGGAAGGACGGTAGCTTCGTCAACGAAAGGGGCCGAGCAGACTCATGTAAGTATTTAAGTTTATGAGATTTATGTTATAGAATTGTAAGTAGTTTAGTTTATAATTTTTGTGACAATAGTGTGAGGCCTTAGGATTTAGGCTATAACTTAGGAAAACTCATAGTAAACTAAACACATTCATTGGATAGGCTAAGTATCGTGCGGCCATTAGCACGATTGAACCCACTCCTGCCGAGGGTATCGGCGAATCGACGTCCGCCCAGTCGTACTCTTCCATGATCGCTCGCTTGGACGTCTTGTTCGTACAAGCTGCCGCGGAATAGGGAAAGGCGGGCGCGTCTACGGTGCCAGATCCATAGCGCCGTCACAGACGTGTTCGAGACTTCCACCGCCGTCGCCTCCTACTCCCGCGACTCAGGTCGACGAGGATGTGAGGACACAGCTTAGGACTCTAACCTCAGTGGTGACGTCCATGCGGGAGGAGATGACCCGGATGGCATCGCAGTTCCTGGGTTCTTCTACTGCTCTAAGTCCTTCTGCTCTAGGTCCTTCGGATGGTGCTGGTCCTTCATCCGCCGAACGTGTTTTTTTTTATGATACCGCTCTTCTACTGGCGTCGTCTACGATTGCTCTCCTTGACCTGATGTTGTCGGCAGATCTATGCCGAGTTCCACAGCAGATATTTGATGGTCTGCTGGCTCACATCGTTCAGGAGTATCTTCATAAAGCGCAGCATGCAGCACCAGACGATCCAGTCGATCTTTTCTTTCTTTTTTTTGTATTTGTAATGTATCAAAATTTGGATAATTTTAATTTATTATGGATATTTTGTTCTGTTTGTGGATTGTTGTGATTATGGATAATTTGGATAATTTTAAGTTATTGTGGATTATTGTGATTATGGATATTTTTGATGTTTGTGGATTGTTGTTATTATGGATATTTTGTACTGTTTGTGGATTGTTGGATAATGATTAATTGTGTGATTTTGTTAATGATTAATTGTGTAAATAGGGTGCTGTGAATTTAGGATTTTTTTTTTGAAAATTTTTTTCAGTTAGCGACGGACTGCTGACGGAATGGCGACGCTCGGCGACGGACAGGCGACGGATTTTCCGTCGTTAAGCTTCTGAAAATTTACATATATCCAGTTAGAGACGGATAGCGACGGAGAAGCAACGAAAAATCCGTCGCCGAGCTTCTGAAAATTTACATATATCCAGTTAGCGACGGCATACTGACAGAATAGCGACGGAAAATCCGTCGCCGAGTTTCTGAAAATTTAAATATATCCATGTAGCGACGGATAGCGATGGAATAACGACAGCATGGCGACGGAGATATCCGTCGCTAAAATGTCTCCACAGCGTATCAGAAAATTTCTGATACGCAAATTTCGACGGGGGTACGGTGGTAAGCCGTCGCTAAGTCGTCGAATATGTTCGACGGGTTCCGTCGAACGTATCCGTCGCTAAGTCGCCGCTAAGTTGCCGCTACGCAGCCGTCGCTTTTCCGTCACGTTTTCGTCGAAGCTTCGACTATCTAGCAACGGATTGTTTTAGCGACGAGGAGTTCACCGACGACATATTTTTGCCAATAATCCGTTGTTAGTCGCTAAATTCATTTAGCGACGGATTTATCTGTTGTCGATTGACTGTTTTTTGTAGTGAAAGAAAATATTTTTAACAGATTCGACTTCTCTTATCCCTCTGCGACTTAACCTTCAGTTACAAGAGAAAGGTTCAATGGCTTGGAGGAAGAGTATATAAAGCCTATGTTGGACTTTATAAGATACGCATATATACTATCACAAAACTCTATCAAATTTACTTTGTATATAATTATCAATATTTTGTCCCAAATGTTGGTTGCACTCCTTTTTTTTTTCCAGAAGATGTCAAGTGTTCGACTATTGTCAACTGTTTTTAATCTTTTAACTTGGACATATGGTACGTGTTTGTTTTGCCTAGAAATCCTCTTTGAGATTTAGATGGTAGTGTTTATTTTGCCAACTTCATGTAGAAATCATCTTTATGTGATTTGTTAGTGGTTGTGTCAAAATTTAGTTGGTTGATGAGGTAGTTGAGATACATATACCCTCCTTTACCCTACCAAACAACCAACCAAACATCCCCCTCTCTCTCTCTCTCTCTCTCTCTCTCTCATATGTTTATTTCTTGCATTCAAATAAGTATTTTAACTTAAATTTTCTTCAATAATCCATGTAAATCCTAATCCTTGGACCACTCCCAATGACAAAGAGCATAAAATAAAACCACTATAATTTTCAACCTTTTGGACACGAAGGATATCTAGTATCTAACCCAATGCTATCAGCTATTAGGCTTTCTTACAATTAAAAACATTGTTCCATTTGGCCATACATGAATGGGTAGACTTAATACATTTAGTCCATAAGTAGTAGCTTTGTTTCCACGACAAATTTTGATAAAGACAACAGAAATTTGGAAGAATAAAGTAATATAAAAAAAAGTTCCATGACTAACCAAGTTAAAAAAAGGATGGTGTCATCTTTTTTGGGACAATATTTACAATTTCGAAAATAAATTTTATAGTCCAAACCAAACATAATAAATAGGTTAAAACCGCTCTATTAACCAAATTTTAATAAAATTCCATTCACCTGTTTTTCCTCCTCTTAAACTGCTCTAAGAAGAGAAATATTTTCCTTAATATGTACGGCAAACTGTCAACATTTGAGACTGTTTTACAGAAAATATAAGCAGAAGCAGCCAAAGCACTTTCAAACATGTACGGACTTGATATGAGACCTATGAGGCGTCTGTCTCGAATCCAAAATTTTAGAGAACACCAATTTGTTTTACAATATTTAATGTATGTAAGTCCAATCAGAACAAAAGTCCAGCAGACTGACACTAATCCATTTAGTCTGCATATTTTTTTAATATTGTTTATTATTTTATTTATTTAAATTTTTGTTGATAATAGTATCGTATAATCGTCGATAAAAAAATTTATATGAACATTAAGTTTTGAGGGCACCATTTTTATAGTTCGTCTCATGGATCAAAATCTAAAGTGTGGCGCTACTTCCAAATCCAGATGAGAAACAAACAACTAAGAGTATCTCCAACCCTATTGTCTTGTTTTGTGTTGTGATTCCTATGTGGCATGAGACACAAGACAATGTCTTTCCTATGTGGCAAGATGATATTCACACAAGACAATGAGATAAAAAGTGTTCACCATTGCAAAAATTTGAAAAGACAATAAAATTATTTTTTTTTTCAACTTCTAAGACAACTTTTTCACTTTTTCCTTTTTTTAAAATATTGTATTCGTAATTGATGATGTGAAAGTAAAGCATTGTGAAGTCTATTGTCTAGATCTAGACAACCAACTTCACATTGTCTTTGATATGTCATTGTCATGTCAACTTCACAATTTATTTCACATTTGCATTAGAGAAAAAAAATTTGAAATAAGAAATGGTGATTCCTAAGTGGCAACCATTTTTTTCCAAACTCACAAGAGCATCTCCAACCCTATTGTGGAGTCCATTTTTGTTCACCCACCAAAATTAGGATGTTTGTTCACCCTCCAATAGAAGATTGATACGTGTCAAATCTTTAGTCAAAACCATTCTGAATGTTTACAAAACCACTTCAAAAGTAGTTTATGTTGAGTGGATTTAACACGTGTCAATCTTCTCTTGGAGGGTGAACAAACATCCTAGTTTTGGTGGGTAAACAAAAATGGACTCCCCTATTATGAGTTTAAAAAAAAATAAAAAATGGTTGCCACATAGGAATGACAATTTTCATTTCAAAAATCCTTAGCCAATGCAAATGTAGAATAAATCATGAAGTTGCCATGGCAAGGACAATGTGAAGTTGGTTGTCTAGATCTAGACAATGCACTTCACAATGACTTTATCTTCACATCATCAATTATGAATACAAATATTTATTAAAAAAAAGGAAGAAGTGGGAAAGTTGTCTTGGAAGTTGGAAAAAAATAATTTTTACATCATCTCCAATCCTATTGTCTTGTTTAATGTTGTGATTCCTATGTGGCATGAGACACAAGATAATGTCTTTCCTATATGGCAAGATGATATTCACACAAGACGATGAGATAAAAAAGTGTTCTCCAATGCAAAAGTATTGAGAAGACAATAAAAAGTATTTTTTACAACTTTCAAGACAACTCCTCCACTTCTTCATTTTTTTTATTATAAATATTTCTATTCATAATTGATGATGTGGAGACAAAGTCATTGTGAAGTGCATTGTCTAGATCTAGACAACCAACTTCACATTGTCCTTGCCATGTCATTGCCATGTCAACTTCATGATATATTCTACATTTGCATTGGAGAATAATTTTTGAAATAAAAGCTTGTCATTCCTATGTGGCAACCATTTTTTTCTAAACTCACAATAGGGTTGGAGATGCTCTTATTGTCTTCTCAATACTATTGCATTTGAGAAGACTTTTTATCTCATTGGCTTTTGTGAATATAATCTTGTCACCTAAGAAATATATTGTTTTTGTCTCAGAGCATCTCCAACCCTATTGTGAGTTTAGAAAAAATGGTTGCCACATAGGAATGACAGGCTTTCATTTCAAAAAATCCTTCTCCAATGCAAATGTAGAATAAATCATGAAGTTGACTTGGCAAGGACAATGTGAAGTTGGTTGTCTAGATCTAGACAATGTACCTCACAATGACTTTGTCTCCACATCATCAATTATGAATAGAAATATTTATATAAAAAAATGAAGAAGTGGAGGAGTTGTCTTGGAAGTTAGAAAAAATATTTTTTATTGTCTTCTCAATACTTTTGCATCGGAGAACACTTTTTATCTCATTGTCTTGTATGAATATCATCTTACCACATAGGAAATATATTGTCTTGTGTCTCATGCCACATAGAAATCACAACACAAAACAAAACAATAGGGTTGGAGATGCTCTCACGTCACCTAAGACTCATAATACATAACAAGACAATAGGGTTGGAGATGCTCTAAAACAGTGAATTTTTGTTTACCCACTAAAACTTGGATGTTATTCATAATTATTCCACTCAATGGTTTTCACGTGCTAATCTAAAATCACCTTTAATTTAATTTCTCTCGCCTTATAATAACATTTAAATTGTACTAGGTTAATAAGTGACAAGTATTGAGTGAAATAATGTACATCACCCAAATTTTGATGGGGTGAACAAAATAGATTCCGAATAAATACCCCACTAGACTTTAAACAAAGAAAAAAAGAAAGAAGTTATATGACTTTTAATATGATTTATATATATAACATTTTTTGTTTACTACTCTTGCATTTCACTTATTATCACTAAAATTATTTTCATGACAGAATACGATCCACAATAAAATAAGAAAAAAGAGCGGACGTGAGAAAATTAACGGGTACAAAACTGTCCCCAGCGGGCCCCGCCATAAACCAAACCCCCTTTGTTTCTTCTTCTTCCCTATCAAACACCAATTATTCATCCTTCTTTTTTTTCTCTCCAATGGCCTCCTCTTCTTCCTCCTCCGTCGTCCCCGCCAAGGCCCCGTCCATGTCGTGGACAGCCCGTATCGCGATGGTCATCCTGACCGCCACCACCGACCTCGCGTGCCGCCGCAATGGCACCGTCAACCGCCGCCTCCTCTCCGTCCTCGACGACTCCGTCCCCGCCAACCCCTCCCCTTCGCGCGGCGTGCGCACCGTCGACTTCACCGTCGACGCCTCACGCGGCCTCTGGTTCCGCCTCTTCATCCCGAGCACACCCCCCGCCGACAGCTCTCCCCTCCCGATGGTCGTATTCTTCCACGGGGGCGGCTTCGCGTTCCTCTCCGCCGCCTCGAGGGCCTACGACGCCGTCTGCCGCAGGTTCGCGCGCAAGCTCCCCGCCGTCGTCGCCTCCGTGAACTACCGCCTCGCGCCGGAGCACAAGTGCCCCGCGCCCTACGCCGACGGCCTCGACGTCCTCCGCTTCCTCGACGAGAACGGCGGCGGCAGCCCCGACATCGCGCTCGCCGACCTCTCCAGCACCTTCCTGGTGGGCGACAGCGCGGGCGGGAACATCGTCCACCACGTCGCGCGCCGCTGGGCCGGCGCCGGCGGTGGAAGAGCCTGAAGCTGGCGGGCCTGGTGGTGATACAGCCCTACTTCGGCGGGGAGGAGCGGACGGAGTCGGAGCTGAGGCTGACGAAGGCGCCGCTCGTGTCGGTCCCGAGGACGGATTGGCTGTGGAGAGCCTTCCTGCCGGAGGGGGCCGACAGGGACCACGAGGCCTGCAACGTGTTCGGGCCGAACGACACGAAGGAGCTGGAGGAGGGGTACCCGCCGGCGATGGTGGTGGTGGGAGGGTGGGACCCGCTCAAGGACTGGCAGAGGCGGTACGCGGAGGGGCTGAGGAGGAGGGGGAAGGAGGTGAGGCTGGTGGAGTACGGGGAGGCCCCCCACGCCTTCTACATATTCCCGGACTCCAAGGAGGGAGGGATATTCTTGGAGGAGATGAAGGACTTCATCCACTCCCATGCCCATGGGAGTAATCACTGATCATCATCATCATCATTAATGTTCATGATTGTAATTCAAGTATCGGTATCTCTTGTGATCGGCCTCTTGGTATCTGGAGTGTCGGTGTAACGGAGTGTCGATGTAACGGTATCGGTATCTCTGGTATCAGTATCGGTCTCTCTTGTGATTGGTCTCTAATATGGAGTATTGATCTCTCTTAGATGTGATAGTCTGGTTTTCTTAGAAATAAATACAATGTTTCAAGTATTATAAGGACTATTCATGTTCCGACAATGATTTCGCTACCGAAATCATTGCATGTTGACAAAAAGTAGGACAATGTTCAAAGAGACGAGCTTGATCAAATTGACACCGAAACTCATCCAAGGGCCTGTTTGGATTGAGGGTTAAAGAGTTAAGTAAAAAAAACAATCATGCTTTATTTGAGGTTAGAGATTTAGGAGGAAGGTAATAGAGGGTTAAGTGAAAATTTGTTTAACCTCTTTCGTCTATTTTTTTTTCCGCACAAATCAGAGGATAACAAGAAAAATTGAAGATTTTATTTAAAAGTCATAGATACCTCATATTTGACCTATAAAGTATTATAAAAAAAATTTCATTTTTTTGCTCTCAATATGTTATTCCGTAGCTTCCTTTGTTGTGAAGATATATTGACAAATTCTAATTAAAATTTCAATCAAAATTAATTTTGTAACATATGTAATAAGAATATTTTAGTAACTAGTGTATTTTTATTAATCCCCTCTAACTTAAAACCTCCAATCCAAACAAGAATTATTAAACACACCCACTTAACTCTCCCTTAAATACAAGCAATGTTATATGTATTGACTCGAGATAGGATCTGTTGTCCCGAAATTTTGTCCCAATTATGTCCCCTCTCACATACGATTTGGATCACACTGATTTTATAATAAAATAACATCCAAAATTAGTGGAACCCATAATTGTATGCGAGGGGGGACAAGATTGGGATAGAAAATTTGGGGACAGCAGATCCCAACCCGTACTAACTCTACTCCCCCTTCACTTAGCTTTCTTTCACTTAACCCCACTTCACTCTGTTCTTTTTTTTTCCCTCAACCCAACCAGATACTTGAGACCAAACTAAGGCATAGTTTCTTGCTTCACCATATAATACCAGAAGAGTCCTCTTGTCCAACCTTTTTGACTGGCCACAATATAATAACGAGTCCATTTTTGTTTACCCACCAAAACTAGATAGAATGTTAACCTCCCAATAAAAATATGATACGTGGTACAAAACTACTATGATGGATGAACAAAACCAATTACAAAGTGGTTTGTATGAAATAAAAATGTCACGTCATATTTTTATAGGAGATGAACATCACACCTAGTTTTGGTGGGTGAATAAAATGAACTCATATAATAACAGGCAGGAGGACAAGTATAATGAATGAGTGCAACTTTTGTTGTTGTTGGGTAGGCTAGCTAACAAGGAAACTTTGCCTCACAATTTATTAGATAGATCCATTTGCAGTCAATTAAAATATACAGTAGGCACACCACATTCAGTGCCATCTTTTATCGTTGGGTCCCTACGTGTCGATACAACATAAGTACTTATTTAAAATGTAGGTAATATAGCTTTCATGTCTCTTGGCAAGAATTACACGTAGGATCTGAAGGTATCATGTAGGTGGCATAATTTGGAAGGCAGGAAAATTAATATTATCAACAGGATTTGTCATTTGTCTACAACTGAACTTCACTGTAGGCAAACCTTGTACCAAGTTTTTCATGCCATAGTAAGATAATAGCCCAGTAGCAAATTACAGTTGAGCATAATAGCCCAGTATCACCAACAAATACATGGAAATAGAAGTATAAGCTGGCTTACCATCAGATACATCATCCAATGATGAGCATCATCCAACGGTCGTCTCCATCTCAAATACATCATAAAGAAGGCTCGAAACAAATGTACTATTTTAAGTTTTTCGCCAAATGCATTCCTGTCAGGTCAAATGCAGCTCATACAATGCCACTACTACTAGTCCTGCAAAATTGGATAACTGAGTTACTAATATTACAGGGAAAATGTTGCAAGAAATGGAGTGCCATTTCAAGTAATAACATGTAATAGAGAGTCAAGAGTATTGAATTTCATCTTGTAATAACACTAAGCATTGTCTCAGAGAACCATGATGGCCAAGCATTTTTCATAGACAGAGATCCTCCTCTTCAATGCAACCTCCAGAATCCAGCTCTTCTTTGATCGGTACATGAAGCCTTCCGCCACCAACATTTAAGTTGATAGTCCTCTACCATGATCATGCTAGCACCTTCTTGCTGCCTCCAGTTCACAAGATGCCAGCTTCATCCAACACTACTCAATGAGATCAACCCAAGATCCGTGTCGAGTAGAGGCTTGTACTTACCAGGCCTAAATCCCTCCCGACTCAATTAGCTGTCTGGTCGTAATTAATTTTTGTAAGACCTCTCTAATCTAGCTTCTGGCTGCTTCCTTTCTCGTATGCTTCTTGTCCTAGTTTTAAAACACTGACTAAAACTAAGCTCAACTTCCATGTTAATCAGATAGATAATTTCTTGAATAATAGAACTATTATGGTTTAATTTTGTTTAATAAGTCTACTTCCTGATGAAGCACGAACACTGAGAATTGCATCATATCGTGTCATATGCATATTGGACCCCAAAACATACTAGGATACACCAAAATCAATTCCGTGTCTGTATTTGTCTCATCTCTGTCAATGCAACATTGATTACCTGAGTCCAAGAACAAGTGTTGAGTAGTAATAGTAAAAGTACTCGCCATTGATTCCAGAAAGAAAGAAAGAAAAAAAAAAAAAAAAAAAACTCAAGAACATAAGCTGACATTAGATCCTAGCTCACTAGTTTTCCAAATTTAACCCAAGAAGAAGACCTTTAATCGTCAACAGTACTCTGAGTGAAACCGATCCTCAATATAAGCAGACCATACCAAATCTCTCCTAATAGCACATGGATTTACATGGAAACAGACCTAACATTCGCTAAAAAACAAAAGCCATAAAAGAGGTACAAAACATATTCAAGGTGTCAACGTTTTGAGCAAACGTACATGGCATGGAACTCAACATTCTAAGTAAAGAGGCAGTAATGTCTCAACCTTCTAGACCTGTTTCTAGGCAAGATATTTATGTTGATTGCCAGATAAAATAAGGCCAAATTAATTTTCAGTAATTGAATATGTTCTTATCGGAAGATACCTTTGAAGTTGAAAGGGAAAAAAAAATTAAGAGAGCTCTAAGACCAACCATGCTTTATGAATCAAACATGTCAAAAATATAGTGTACCAGAATTAAGAATGGTAAGATGGATGAGAAGCAACATATTGAAAGTTATGATAAGAAATTAGGGGGCATTTATATAGCCGGGAATTCTATGTTCCCGGAAATCAAATTCCAAGTAATTAAATTCCCTGGAAAATTACATCCCCATGTTTAGTGACAATATAAAACATTCCCGGGAAAAAAATGATGAAAAAAAAAAAAAAAAAAAAACCGAAAAAAGGAAAAAAAAAACGTCAAAAAAGGAAGGAGAAAAAGGGAAAAAGGGTAAAAATGATCAAAACAAAAAAAGGGAAAAAAATCAAAAACAAAAATTAAAAAAAACACACAAAAAACAAATAAAACAACCAAAAAAATGAAAAAAAAAAAAGACAAAAGACCCAAAAAACAACAAAAAGCGACAAAAACGACAAAAAAGCGACAAAAAAGACAAGCGACAAAAATACAACAAAAAAAGGATAAAAGGGGGCCAAAAATGACCAAAAACGACAAAAAGAACAAAAAAGACCAAAAGCGATAAAAAAACCCAAAAAACTACGGCAAAAACGACAAAAACCAAAAACGACAAAAAATACCAAAAACGACAAAAAGGTCGAAAAAGAAAAAACGACCAAAAACCAACAAAAAAACGATAAAAACAACAAAAAAAGAGGGGAAAACAGGAAAAAAACGATAAAACCGTTCAAAATGATCAAAAAAGAAGAAAACAAAATTTTTTTTGCCCGGATAAAAAATTTATACCCACCTATTCTTAAGGGACAGGATTCCATGTTTTATGGATAAACTATTTACCTGGGTATTTCTAATTCCCGGAAATAATTTTTTTTATAGCCCAAACAAACATGGCAATAGATTCCCACTCTAAATTTTTCCAGGAATAAAAAAAAATACCGCATACCAAACGCCCCCTTAGTATATTCTTGGCAAGTTAGTATTTTTGAAAGTTAGAGGTGGCGGCACTTGAGGACAAGATGAAAGAAATTATCTTAAGTAGAGCAGACCAATATATGCTCAGCTAAGGACGAACAATAAGATACTAGTTTAAGTAATCATTAGGACTAGGGGTAAGGCCTAAATGAGCATAGTGAAGTTTTAAAGAAGACTTCAAACAGAGTTGGATGGAAGAAAAAGATTCAAATAGCTGACCAAAAAATTTGGATAAACGCTTTGTTATTGTTGGTGTGTATATGTTCTTATAAGTCTTCATACTAGTCAAAGATAGCAAGGAGTTTCCATTGAATATTTCACTGAATGTACCCACCTTATTTGAATTCTTATTATATTAGAAAATTACTGCCAGTTTGTCAATTTGGCCCGTTGTGTCTACAGTAGCTCTATTGTTTAGGAGACCACACATATCAAGTTTGATGTAGGATGTAAAGTTTCCTAAACATTTGAGTTCACAGAAACACACCAACTATCATTCAATTGTACAACAAACCATAGCATACAAACACTTTCATTCTTCCTAATCAAGATCGAGAAGTTATGTGCAAATTCATACTCCCTTCTAAAATACTTCAGACGATGATAATTGTGAGCAGATGTGCTCGTTGGGCACATCAGAAGACTAGACTTCATGCACAATTTCAAATATATCAAAAGATCTTGTTCTGCAATTGCAATTCAAGATAACACTGTTGTACTTTCTTACTGGATCTGCTTACCAACTCCTCTCTCAACTTGTCTCTACGCCAAAGACAATGCAGTAGTACTATGTCCATTCTACGTCTAGATTTACTGAGTTCCAAAATGTTTATAATACTCTTGAAACAACATTATTCTAACAAAAGAATTAAAAAATTCGTGGAAACTTTTCCCACCAAAATTTGCTACAAGACAGGGACATTATGCTACTACTGATTAACACAGATTAATTGCACTTCTGGATAGACACCCATGTATGAACTTGATACACACATCATTATAATCACACGTGTCTTTCCTAGCAGCAGGGGCTTGCTACGGAGCATTGCCCTACACAACCATTGACCAAGATTCTTAGCGGCTATTAACCTGAGATCTACCTTCTTATTTGGAGCCAAAAAACGGTGGATTTCTACCAAGATAATTTATTCCATAATCTTGATAATTCAGAAAGAAAGCAGGATAGTTTAGTGTTCTCTATCAAAATAGACCCAAAATATGCATTTATCATACAGAACTGAGAGAAATCTTATAGCTAAACTTGTTTCTCAAGTTCTTGCCCTTAAATAACCAAGTGGAATTAAAAAATATTCTGATTGCTTTCTTAATACATACAGATTTTTTATGTCAAATATAAAAGAACTTTACTATTATATTTAGGTATCATATGTAAACCTTTGATGACGATGGTGTGAACTGAATTTTGTGAGCATGATGTGCTTTGCTCCAATAAACTTTGAGTAAGCTATTAACAGAAATATCTGTAATTTCCAATAGAACTGATTTGAAGTCCTTTTTTGGTGCATCCATCTTATGCTCTTTCTCTAATAGGGAAGATTACAAAGGACCACAATTCTTTCATCACCTCATACCTTCACAGAACTGTGAAGTATCACTTGATTGTTCACTCTCAGAACTGTCCTCTGAAGAGTTAAAAACTGGAAAATCTTCTATGTGCTACACCAAACCTTATGTCTTCTCCAACTATACAAGCATTTCAAGACATCAAAATATAAAACTAAGGCATCCATTTAAAAACCCTCATATGAGAAGCAAATTGTTGTGAATCGACTCAATCGATTCACAAAAGAAAGCAAATAAAAACAAAGAACAAGAGGAATAGAAACAGAACGATCTTTAATATAGGAAAAGAACAAAACTTCCAACTTTGATTGAACGGAACAAAGTAATAAAATCCTTCTTGATGACACTTGAGAGAGTTTTCTCAATCCAAGCATAAAAGTAATGACGGCTAGCCCTGACTATAAATAGAAAAGAAAAGCAAACCCTAGGAGGGTTATTATGGGAAAGACCACAATACCCTCCCTGACTAAAATAACTGAAAGGCCTAAAAAGTGGGCCTAAATGGCTCCACGTCTCCTGCGACGTGTGTAGGTGATAATGGGTGGACCCACATCACTACCGCCCCCTAAAAGAGCCACTTTGTCCTCAAGGTGGAAATCTGGGAACTGCGTCTGTTGCTATAGCGGCCTCTTCCTCCGTCGGATCCTCCTCCTCGTCGGACAATATCACGATCTGCAGCAACTTGCTCGCACATCGATGACCGGGAGTGACTCTCGTCGCATCTGAAGCACAAGCCAGCTGCTCTTCTCGCCTTCATGTCAGCATCCGACAGGCGCCTCCCTGGTACTATGGAGCCCCCTGTCCCGCCTGCGGTTCTAGTGGTACTGGTGCCTGAGCCTCCGCTGCTGGTCGTGGAAGTACTAGGCCCGTCTGACTGTGATGCCCCGATGCTCCCCAAGCGTCCTTAAGACGTCTCTCCTCTGTCAATTTCTCCTCTGCCTTATGAGCCAGGCGGAGCAGATCCTCTAAGCACTGCGGACTCTGCAACCGGAGCTCCGCTCGTATGGAGGCTTCAAGCCCTTCATAAACATCCCGATCTGCAGCTCATCCGACATCCCTCTGACACGTCCAGATAACAGTTCGAACCTGCTACGAAGTCCCGAACCGTTCCCTCCTGTCGCAGAGAAGACCACTGCTCGTAGAAGTCTCCCCCGACCGTCTCCTGGAATCGGTCCAAAAGGTATGCAGTCAACTCCTCCCAGCTGCGGAATGGGGTCCTCGCCGACCTCCATCGGTACCACGCCAGGGCTTGGCCCTCGAAGTAGATCCCGTGCATCTGAGTACCTCCGCCTCAGTCAACTCCATGACCTCGAAGTAGCGCTCTGCCCGAAAAATCCACTCGTCTGGTTCCGCACCCTCGAACGTGGGTAGCTTCAGTTTCTTCAGCCGGCGATCCGCGCTAAGGTCACCGTGCTGCATATCATCCCTGCTTCGTCCTCCTTCCCAACGGTGTGTCTCTCCGCTGGGTCTCGTACGGGGCTCTGTCACCATCCTCATACCGCTCGTCAGCCCAGGCCTGCTCACCCCACTCCTCCACCGGACCCCTGTAGTCACCGACTGCTCTCGCCGTGGTGGTCGTCGTGGGGGTAGATCCCCTCTCTGGAAGTTGGCGGGATCCGCCGTTTCTCCAAAGAAATTGCTGCCTCCGGTGTTCCTCGCCCCTCCTGGCGGCTCCGTCCCTCCCGTCCGAGCCAACTCCAGCTAAGCCCTTCCCGGACCCGTGAACCTATCACCGTAGTTCGAGGTCATCGTCCGACCCCCATAGGGGGCCCCAAGCCCTAGGGCCTCTCCCGGGTGTGGCGCCGGTCCGCCGGGACCGAAATGGTCGGCGGCGTCCGGCCACAGCCGCTCGCGGGCGGCTCCCCTGGCGCCGGCCGGCCCTGGGTGGCGGTCGGGGGCCGGCCAGCGGCCGCCCACAGCAGCCGCGTCCCCGCCTGGGCTCGCGCGGCCTGCTGTGGCGCTCCCGCGGCCCTCGGCTGCTGTCCGACGGTGATCGCCGGCCGCCAGGACCCAGCCCGGAGGTGGCGGCGACGGCGGTTGCGGGCCAGCGGCCGTCGGCCGGTCCTCTCCTCCTCTCGTTCGCCTTTCCCTCCGCAGGAGCAAACCCTATTGATCGCCTAGGGTTTGGGTTGTTACCACCTCCGCTTCGTCGCCGTTGATCTTCTTCGAGATGTTTTGTAAGAGCGTCATTATAGCCGTCGTCTCCTTCCGCATGTCCCGCATCTCCGTGCGGAGTTCCTGGTTCGTGGATGCTTGATCTTTAACGGAGGCCTCCATGGATTTCTTCAAGCTATCGATCTCGACGGTGAAGTCCTCCCGAAGACCTCGGATCTTCTCGTCGATTGTGGTTCTCGTCCCGTCTGCCATGGCTCGTAGAGGGCTCTGATACCAATTGTTGTGAATCGACTCAATCGATTCACAAAAGAAAGCAAATAAAAACAAAGAACAAGAGGAATAGAAACAGAATGATCTTTAATATAGGAAAAGAACAAAACTCCCAACTTTGATTGAACGGAACAAAGTAATAAAATCCTTCTTGATGACACTTGAGAGAGTTTTCTCAATCCAAGCATAAAAGTAATGACGGCTAGCCCTGACTATAAATAGAAAAGAAAAGCAAACCCTAGGAGGGTTATTATGGTGAAAGACCACAATACCCCTCCCTGACTAAAATAACTGAAAGGCCTAAAAAGTGGGCCTAAATGGCTCCACGTCTCCTGCGACGTGTGTAGGTGATAATGGGTGGACCCGCATCACAAATCCAAATTGATACACCAAGAATCTTCTATCAGGCGTCGTTATAAGCAAATCTTATAAAACTGATTTCTGTTCCATAAAATGTTACTAGATCATCACGTCCCTCTTTGGACTCTACATTTATGAAACTATAGGCAGAGAATAGCTTCCAACACCTAAATGATTAATTCTATCTATTTTGATAAATTATTTAAGCATCCAATGCACCAAAATTCCATATGAAATATTGATTGAAAACATAGTTCATACAGGAATTACTTGACAGAATTATGGATTGCAAGTCTATGGAGGTGTTTCCAGTTTTCATAATTCAAGTTGGAACTATTTAATATCAACTAAGAGCCTCCTTGGTTGTGTGAACTAGGAGATCTTGGAGTGGAACTCACAGAAAAAGGTGGCTCGTCCACTTTTTTTTTTACCTTTTCCATTGTTTGGTTGAGGAAACTAAAAGGATTTGGAGGGAAATTACTATGAATCTACTTCGAAAAGGGTCACGGATTAGGATAGGGAAAGATATGGATACGAGGTAAGGATAAGGACATTTCCAGATAGGCACATATGGTCACATATAATGCACAAATACGGACAAAGGCACGGGTACGAACATGGTAAGGATACAGACATCTTTTTTCCTTGTCCGTGCAACATAGCCATGAATTAAGAGCTCTTACCCTCCAAAGGTTTCCTTGGCCCACTATTTAGAGTCTTACTTCTCTCCAAAAGAGAAGGAATTTTGGAGAATTCCAAAGAACTTCAATAAATTATTGTTTCTCTCCGAAACTCACTTCTCCGAAGAGAATTTCAATTCTTTATGGGATTCCACTTCCTTGTTCCCTTGATCAAATCTCCAACCAAACAGCCCCAAGTAATCAAATATTTTCCTTTTTGCAGTGGGTAACACTAACGACCAACATATACAAGGCATAATTTGAAGAACAGTACTTTTCTACCCATGAAAATCACATGCCAGAAATTAAACTGAAATCTAAACAATTTTCTGACGGCAAAGCCACCACCATAACCAACAAACCATACTGAACTGAATTATGTTACCAATTTCAACCCAATTAATTAATCAAAGCCATCACATTTTTCAATGGGTGGGACCAACAAACGCCACATAAAAGACAATTTGCAGAACAAGAACAATATTCTATGGTTTCCACCCATAACTCACATAAAAACATATAATAAACTGAACCTCAAAACTTCTCTACATGGCCATGGAAAAACCACCATTAAAATGAACAACCTATACAAACCCAATAAACATCTCCCTGTTTAAAGCAATTAATTACTTAAGTGAAGACCAACGAGGGGGTGGTCCAGTGG
Source organism: Iris pallida (assembly GCA_029216955.1). Classification (NCBI taxonomy): domain Eukaryota; kingdom Viridiplantae; phylum Streptophyta; class Magnoliopsida; order Asparagales; family Iridaceae; genus Iris; species Iris pallida. The sequence goes on from JANAVB010005600.1 coordinate 9,101,994, forward strand.
TAACACTAGTAAGAGAGGAGGGGAGTGGGCGTGGGTTCGACTCCTAGCCTGGGCAATAATTAAATGGGAGAGGGCCTTGGTGCTAGTAGCTCAAGACAAGGACGGTCATTAATGACTGGCCTTATCTAAAAACAGAAGTTAAGATATACTATTCCAACTACTTAGCATCAACTACACCAAAAGGCTCCATTCTTCGAAGGGAAATTCTTAACAAACACCACAAGTTAATAGCTGTATCTAGTAAATATTCTAGTTTATAAACTCGAGAATTATAAAGCTCAACATTTTTCAGCATGATTAAGGCAATTACAGTTGCCCACATAGTGTCTTGGCATTTACCGCGAGAGGATCCATTACAACTTGCCCATCAATCATCTCCTATAAATATGCCCACAATCGTGGTCTATGCAATAATTCCCTTGATTCTATATTCCTCTCTGCTAAACACTTTGGACAAACTCCACATCAGAGACTGTCAGGAACCTCCCATAGGTCTTCTTGCATGTTCAGAAATCACCCTTTCCTACCTGGTTCGGTGTGTGGTTCAAGACACCAGTTGTCAGGTTCAGCATCGGTCTAAACAACAAATATTGATTACACAAAATCATCCCCTTTTTTACCCACTATAATGCAATCTATTATTTAAGTGTAGTTGTTTTACTCCTACTTAGCATCAACAACAACACAATCATGCCATTAATCCACTAGGTAATCCTAGCATTCAACACAGAAAATAAGTAATTAAATCAAGAATACTATTCAACCAATAGGTTAAACAAAACCAACAAAAGCTAAAATTAACATTTTTCCATGTAGTTAAGTAGGGGTGAGCCTTAATAAATTTTGGACCGAGAACTGAACCAAACCGAATAAGAGATTCGGCTCGGTTTGGAAAAAAAAAATCCATTTCGGTTTTGAAAATTCTAAAATTCCTTTTTTGGTTTCGGTTTTGGGTTTCGGTCCAAAACCAAATAAGACTTACGAAATAATGTGAATATCCTCAATTATATGCATATTTTATGACTAAAAATGTGTAAATTTTGAGTCAACAATTATATCTATGTTTTTTGCAACCCAACTTCGGTAATTTAACAACAGTCAACTTCGGACCCAACTTTGAAATATAACAATTGTATGTATAAAAATTATATTTTTCATATAATTTAACCACAATCCTAACTTTGGGCCCGGTCCATTAAACAATAAAATTAGTCCAACCGAACAAATCAAATCGATTATATTGGTTCGGTTCTGATTGGTTTGGTTTGGTTCGGTTATAGCTAATATCAGTTCGGTTTTGGTATAATTTTTGGAATTTCGGTTTATTTGGTTTTGACTATTTCAGCTGAAACCGAATAAACAGAATGCTCACCCCTAGAAGACACCACATTTTTAACATCAACTACACTAAAAACAGATACCTTTACTCACAAGCTAGGAAGAATGAACACTCCAAAAATCCATTATCCTGTTTCTATCACATCATACCGGACACGATGCAAATGCTCCAAATTACCCTAGAACATGCTCACAAGATAGTTCTAGCAAACACCACAATTCCATCTATGTTGCCCTGAAAGCAACACAACACGATACAACACAAAATGGCACCGTTTTTTGATGATACGGTATGACACGGTTTTTGGTGTGTAATACATAGGCAAGGCTAACCCAAGTACTTATTCAAGAAAATATATGCCACTCTATGTTGTATGAGACAGTAAGGACATGGCAACATGGACACTGGAACATATTTCAGTATCCTAGTATATCTTAGAGCACCCAGGTTGTGTCGGCAGCGTGTCCAACACGACACGGTAACATTTTTGGAGCATCCGTGCTTCGTTGTTAACCAACTATCTAACATCAACTACACCAAAAACAAATCTCATTTGGAGCGTCCACGTTGTGTCCCCCAATAAAATCAAAAACCAACAACCAAAGTATACAAAGATTGAAACTTTTACCACTGTTTCGCCATCAAGCGGTGCCGATCTCCATGATGCTCTTCACTTTGGAGACGTAGAGAGAGTAGACCACCGCCTGCCTCTTCGCCACCTCCAGCTGAGCTTCCCCGTCGGCGAAAGCCGAAGCTAGCGAATTCGGGTCCGATAGGAGCCGGTTCTCCCGAAATCCGTCGATGGCTCTCCTCCTGGTGTACTCCCTCACGTTGTAGTCGGAGAATTTAGCCGCTGTCCGCAGAAACGAGCCGAAGAGAGAGAGAATTTCTCCTCTCGACACCATTAGAGAGAGAGAGAGGAGAATGGAAAATTAGGGTTTGCAGGAGTGGGTTTGGAGAAGAAAAACACAATTGGTTAAGGTGCGGTTATTGGGTTGGATTCGGGCAATACTAGATCCGGAACAGATACAGAATCGGTGGGATCGGGTTCCTTGTTAGCAATCACCCTAATAAAATGGGTATTATACGCAAATTTTTCCGTATCTTACATAAACATATAATACTTACGTATTTTTGAAAAATTCGGATTTGTATGCGAATTTTAAACTTGTGTCATTTTAAACACGTACCGTACGAATTTTTAAAAAATCTTGACTCTTGCTGCTATTAAATATTAAGACTGGCACAATTCTCAAAAATTATCAAAAGAAAAGAAGAAAAAGTCTCACAGTAACAAAAAAAAACCCAAGAGTCTTTGCACATGTTGCTTGCAACAATCAAAAAAAATAACCTTTCGATTTTTCATCATCAACCTCTTCTTATTTTCAAACTGAACCCTTGTTTATGAAGGAGTAGACGTGGGTGGGCGCTATATATATGCCGAATTTTTAGTGCCGAATTTGTTCATATGAAACGTCCTAAACACGAATTAAATCTAATCCAAATATTTTTCGTTATACGAATTTTTGATCGTACTTTACTTATATTGTGCCGATTTATACTCGTACTTTTGTCGTTCCGTCCATTTGCCGAATTACTAACAAGCACATAAATCCTATCCAATCGGACCGATTTCAAATCTGAAGGTCACAAATGATGGAAGAATAGGAGAGCATTTATCAAAAGCACGACTCAATTGCTTAGCCATGAAACAATAACATATCTGGTACCTAGAAAAATGGTAGCAGCCTCAAAAACATAATTTTATATTTGATACACCGTCAACAGAATTTAGAACTTTCACTGCTGATTGTTGATGGATGCTACATTACTAAGTCATCAACACGTGACATTCCACAGAAGTATATGAAATATAAAAGTTCATGAATCCTAAAAGTATTAGTACGGATGATATGTGTCCGGTTTTTTCTAAGGGCACCACCCTTTTTGCTAGGGTCTAGTCCAAAAATGTTCCAAAATATTATTAGTTTGCCATCAATTTTTTTTACTTGGGGCTAGTCCAAGCAAAGGTATAAATACCAACTTTTGTTTTCTTTTTCTCTCTCCCTCTACTCTTTTCTTTTCTCCCTCAACTCTTTTCTTCTCTCCCTCAACTCTAGGTCAAAGAATTTAACCCCAAGTTTTTTTCCAACCTACATTTTTTTTTCCAAATTTTTCTCTCAACTCTAGGTCATTGAATTTTATCCCAAAATTTTTCTTCAACTCTAGGTCATTGACTTCTCACATTTATTGGTAAGTCATCGAATTAATATATGTTTAATGTTTTAAACATGAATTTCACATATAAAAAGTTGAATTATGTGTTTAATGTAGAAAAATATTGAACATGGAACAACCGGGATCATCAAATGTTGTATACTCTCTTCCCGCCACGTCCGAAGAACACTTTGATGCATCGGAAGCCCTCTTTGTCACTTTCCGTTTCCAGAATACGTATTTTAATACATATATTGCTTTAATATATTTATTTAAATATTTATCATGTATTGTTCTGTATTTAAATTCCTTTAATTTTACGCTAATTATTTTTCTGCATTTTACTTTCTGCTTTTTACTTTGCTTTTGGGTTCGGCCTGAGTTGGTTTATTTTCCGGCCATCGGGTGGTTCAACAATTTCCCACCTACCCCCTCTTCATTTAAAGCCCCAAACCCTTTCTCTCTCTCTCTCTCTCTTCATTACTTCTTCTTCTCATTAACTCTTCTTCTTCATCCTCCATAACTCTCCCCCACCTACCCAGCCGCATAGGCAAGTGCCAACTTGCTTCATGACGGAACCCCAGTATTATTGTTCCATCATCTTTCTTACTTGATCTTAAGTCTCTTTAGTATTTAGTATTTGTAATTTCCATGGCTCATTTCATGTAGATCTAAGTTTAATACATTTTCGGATTTCTTAGGTTTTGATCTAGTAACTTTATTATTTTTCAAGTTTTGATGGTTCCATGTTGTAGAGAATTTCGTTCTACCCCACTTCGACCTATGGAAGTCCAGATTTGGGCTTGGAATGAAGGATTTGGAGAGCTTGGAAGCAATGACTTCCATGGTTCTGTTCTCAGGAAATTCAGAGAAGAAGAACAGTTCTGGCCGAATGGCTTCTTGTCGCAGCTTAGCCGCATAAGCTTTCAGGCCGCATGTAGAGTCTGGCCGCATAAGCTTCCAGCCGCATGTACTTCTACCTGGCCGCATGAGCTTTGCTTGCCGCATATGCATTCAGTCCTCCAGCCGTATGTACTTCTATTTTTTCGCAGCCGCATGAGCTTCCATCTTTCGGCCGCATGTACTTCGGTTTGCCATAGCCGCATGTACTTCTATTTTGCCGCAGCCGCATGAGCTTCCATCTTTCGACCGCATGTACTTAGGTTTGCCATAGCCGCATGTACTTCTGTTTGCCGTAGCCGTATGAGATAAATCATCCCCAGCCGCATGAGGCTCGTCATTTGAGCCGCATAGGCTTTGTCATTTCGGCCGCATGTGTCATTTCCAGCCGCATAGGCTTTGTCATTTCGGCTGCATGTGATCTGTCATTTCCAGCCGCATAGGCTTTGTCATTTCGGCCGTATGAGATCTGTCACTTCCAGCCGTATGTGATTTGATATTTCTGAGCCGCATGAAGCCCGAGCCGCATAGGGCCCAGATCCCCTATCCGCATAGACTTGATTTTTTGAGCCGCATGGACTTAGTTTCTCAGCCGCATAACTTTACTTTTTCTCAGCCGCATGGCTGGGTTGGCTTCAGCCGCATGAGCGCATATATTTCCAGCCGCATGAGCGCGTATCTTTCTCGAGCCGCATGAACCAATAATTTCCCGGCTGCATGAATTCTAGCCCATAATGCCTTTGGCTGATTCTTGTCCCAAATTGACATTGATTGACATTGATTGTGACATTGACTAATAATTGATCATGTATTCCTAGTTGGAACTAAGAGACTGGCTAGTCGTCTTATTGAATTAAATGAATGAGACACGTTCATATTAACTATAAACTATTGCAATCGATTGGCCGATTCCGAATATTGGCATATAGATACATGCAGGCTTCAATTTATTTATTTTTCTACAAAAGCAGCATGTGTACTTTATGGTCAAGGCATGGTTATTCTGTGGTTAGTTTTGATTATTGCATTACGCTATGTAAGACCTACAACATAACCGTACGGGTATCGTTATAGAGTTGGACATATCGTACTCTGTACGGAAGTACTCATTCTGAATGACCATGATCCACGGCATGGAATTTCACTTAAACATAGATACTACTAAGTTAAATAAAATAATGATTGCATGGAGAGAACGGATTTCCGAGTTCTTACATGGCAGCCCTCTGTCACTCCCCGATCCTGGAATACGTATTTTAATACGTAAACCGATAAACCGTATTTATCTTGTATTTATACTGTATTTATTATGCTGTATTTCTTCATGTATTTCCCAAAAATATTCGATAAAATATTATTTCGTAATTTATTTTCGGCATTTGGGCCTACAGTTTTGGCTCATTTGGGAAACCTATTCTTGGTTCACCTTGGTTCATCATGAACCCATGGGTTCAAGATTCTATATAATAACTCAACTCATTCTCTCTCCTCTCATTTATTTTCTCTCATTTACTTTCCTCCACCAACCAAGGCAAGTACCAACTTGCTCAAGAGATGGATCCATAAATGTTGTTGATGTTTTCTTACAAAATTATTTGTCAAAATATGTTCTTCTCCTTATTCTATACTAGTTTAGAACTTGAAGTTTTCCATTTTGAAGCTTTAATTTTTGTATATCTAGGTTTTAACCATTTTCGGATCTTCTTGGTTTTGATCTAGCAAACTTCATTATTTTCAAGTTTTAATGGTTCCATGTTGTAGAGGATCTCGTTCTACCCCATTTTGACCTAAGGAAGTTCCGATTTGGGCTCCGGATGAAGGTTTTGTGTAGTTTGGAAGCCATGGTTGCTTGGCTCCTCTTCTCGGACAAGTGGAGAAGAAGAGCAATACTTGACCGCATGAATCCTCATGCGGCAAGCCTCTGGCCGCATGGCCTTTCCAGCCGCATGAGACTCGTTCGAGCTCAGCCGCATGGAAAGTCCTTCCTAGCCGCATAAGACTTGCTTGAGTACTTGACCGCATGAATCTTCATGCGGCAAGTAATTGAGCCGCATAGCCTTGTCCAGACTCAGCCGCATGAGCCCCTGTCGCATGGACTTCATGCGGCTAGCCTTCGCAGCCGCATGAGTTCTTTTGCACCTAGCCGCATATGCGCTACTGTTTTTGGGCCGCATAAGGCCCATCCATCATCCAGCCGCATATGTATCGCCCATGCTCAGCCGCATAGGACTTCGTCTGATCGCAGCCGCATACGCTGACACCCCTTCGTCCGCATGAACCCGCCCTTCCAGCCGCATGCGCCTTGGGGCTCCCTGAGCCGCATGAGCGTGTAGTCCCAGCCGCATGAACCAGTATTGACCCGGCCGCATGGACTCACTCCCCTTGGGCCGCATGGACTTTTGTGCCCTATATTGTTACCTTATTATTATTGTTATTATTATTATATATATATATATATATATATATATATATATATATATATATATATTATATGCCCATTTTATATCCTTACGCCTTTTGTCCCGAGCATGATATGAGCACTAATGTGACCCCGGAGAACAAAGTATTCCTACCTGATACATGTACCTGAATGTCCCAGTTCTTGTTCATGCTCGACAAATGACTCGTAACTCCACGTGGCGTATTTGCAATGATGCATTACACTAAGGAGGGTAGAACATGTTGACATACTGATTGACATGGATCCTCTTTGGGGTACTCGTACTAAAGTACGACTTTAGGAGGATAATCATGCAGGCCACAGCATGAAAATCCAAGATTTTACCTAGGGTTAAATTAGGCAACTAAATATACTAGATGCATGGGGAGGGCAAAATCCCGAGATCGTGTTACACCAGCCGCCTTGAGATACTGTCTTGACGCGCCGGCTGGTCTCCACGGATACTGTGTCATCTGCAACGAGTGGATGACTGTATCCGATTAATTCCTGCTACATATTATATGTTTTAGCAAGGTGGCCTTACGAGGGACCTGTGCTCAATCATACCTGTCTACGCGAACCCCTGGGTTGGCTAGCCTTGCTGGAAAGATACGATCTGAGGATTTCTACATAACATGATGCGAGGATAACCTCGTCCCACTAGAAACTCGTAGACTTGATTGGCCGTGAAAACGACTTGCTTGTATCCTATTACCTTCCGTGAGTAACTGAGGGAAGCGGACTGTCATGGTACGTGATCCAACCCATGTTCTTGTTTGATTGTTAGGTTGGTTATCGTACTATGATAGGCTGTGGACCGAAGTTATGAACGGAAGACTTATTCTGGTTGTAAAGTGCTACTTCTGTGAATGACCGAGGAACATGGTCTATCATGGTACATGATCCAACCCATGTTCTTGTTTGATTGTTGGGTTGGTTATTGTGCTGCGATAGGCTATCGACCGAAGTCACGATCAGGAGATTTTATTGTTTATACCCTTTAACTTATGCGAAAGTTATAGAGTACGACGCGTCCCGACTCCATGCGGCACCTTTTGTCCTTGTTTGGTTGTAAGGGTGCCATATGGGTTCGAGGATGTGGCGTTACCCTATAATGGTAGCATAAGTATTACTATTATCAGTCATCCTATTAACTGGGTTTTTAGTCTTAACTCTTGTGCCCCTTTGGCGATACTTGCTATTCGGGGCTGACCCCGCTGGTTTTGTTTGGCCAGATCCCGTAGCAGAGCCTGCGGACACGATCTTCCTCCCTGACATCCATGGTGCATACTAGGAGCATGGCAGTTCGGGGACTCGAGTGGGTTTCTTCTCCACCACTCCTGCTTATACTTTTGCGGCGTTTAGCCACCGGCACCTGTTAGCCGGATTACTTGATATTTTGTGTCAGTACATAATTGTAATTAAACAGACTGCAGCTGTGTATAATTTTGTACTCCTGACTCTCCGAGATAGCTAAATTATGAAGCTAGTCTCTCATGATCATTTTGATGAAGCGTCGGGGACGCCTTACTGCTTTATCTTTAATGTTCATCTATTTGCTGATGTGATTTGATTGATTGAGACATAGAACTCTGTGGGACCATAGGAGACTTGATTGTAGCATGTACCCCCTAGTCTCTCGACAGCCACGATCGCCGTATGACGTTACGTACCTCATATGGTGTAGCTGGCCTAGTCCGTCTCCGTATTTCGGTACTGGGGCGTGACACCCTCTTTGGGACTATTAGTGCCCGACAGGCCGGCTGGTTCCCACAGATACTGCAAATCTGCCACACGGGCAGGGAGCGATATCTGCTTATATTATTTATAGTATATTGATGACGGGCGTCCCGCTGGGACTCGTCTAATTCATGATTGGCGCAATTGATTGACTGGGTAGACTAGCCTTGCTTGCACATAGTAAGAACTGAGGAATCTTTATTACATATTTCCAGGGTAACTTGGAACTCACAGTAGCAAGCCGTAGTAGTTGAATGGCCGTTTAAATTGATTTATTTGTGTACTGTACCTACTCTGTTAACTACCGAGATGATCAGAATATCAGGACATGACGGGTCAACTTCTGTCCTTGTTTGGTTGGGAAGTTGGTTCGAAGTGTCGTGATGTTATGAGAATCCAGTAGCAAGCAGAGATCTATTTATCATATTTTCTTATTACTGGTTCTAATTCCTCATATCGTGCTTCCTTGCGGTACTTGCTATTAGAGGTCTAACCTCTCTGGTTTTGCATGGCCAGATTTAGAGCCGGTCTCCGAGGACTCAGCTTACTTCCGCCTCCAAGATGGTCAATACTAGAGGGATGATCGCAGGAGAACTCGAGTGGGTTCCTTACTTCCCCGCTCATTTTGTTACTTACTTTATACTTTGTCGTTTGGCACCGACATGTTAGTCGGATTGTCTTGTACTTACTTTTACATAATTGTAACTAAGTCAGGCTGCAGCTGATAAACAATTGTGTATACTTTTCTACATCTTCTGGCTATGTTTTGTGAAGCCAGATATCAAGAACATTTTAACTGAGCATTTGGGACGCCTTACTGCTTTATCTTACATGTTCTCTATTACTGTTTCTTGTTCGAATGATTGAGACAATATATGTAAAGTGACCATAGCGAGACTTTCATGTAGTATGCACCCCCTCATCTTTTAGACAGCATTGATCGTATTATACGGTATTCCTCTACCCGTAATACGTAGCTGGCTGAGTCATTCCCCCGCTCTCCAGTATTGTGGTTCTGGGGCGTGACAATGTTTCAGTGGTGGCCCATGCAGGTCTATTTCAGACTTGTGGGGTGTTTTAATTTATAGGATGTCTCAATCACATATATTCCCCCTTGATCTCATGATTCGTTGATTCTCAACCCTAGCTTGACCTTCCGGTATCCTTGGACTTCATTGATCTTCCCTGTCCGATCGTTTGATTGTTCTCTTGTCCCTTTTCTTAGGGGCACCTCGTCCACATCTGTCAGAACTGGACAGCATCAACAAGGGCAACATGGACAACATGACCAGGTTGGTCAGCTACAAGGGCCAGTACTACCTCAAGAGACTATCCAAGAAGAAGTGATAGTGGAACCAGCAGCTGGACCACAGTATCCGGAGGTTCCAACACTGCCAATAGTTCCACCTACCCCTGTGGAAGTGGACAAACCGGCCCTTCTAGAGATCATGAGAGGGATGATGGCTACTCAGCAACATCAGATGTTAGCCCAGCAGCGCATGCACGCTCAGTTGCAAGAGCAGAATGTGCTACTCAACCAAGGATTGCAGACGGCTTTGGAAAGAGGGGCGAGGACGGATTCAGGAGCATCAACCAGGTTTTGCAAGTACAACCCCCGCCGTTTCGAGGGCACGGAAGATGCCATCTCAGCAGATGCATGGCTTAAGGATATTGAGGCTATTTTGACGACGGCTAAGGTGCCGGCAGAAGAACGTGTGGATCAAGTGAAGTTGTTACTTCAGGATCTCGCACGTGATTGGTGGGAATCAGAGGAAGTGGGCATCAGACGTCATATTGCTTGGGACAATTTTACTGCAAGATTCAAGACGAAGTACTATAGGGTTGTGGCGCAGTTTGAGCTACAACAAAAGTTTATCAGCCTCAAACAGGTTGGCAAGACAGTAGATGCTTATGCAGTGAAGTTCTGCAGATTGAGTAGGTTCGCCCCGGAGATGGTAGCAACAGAGAGCCAGAGGGCTATGAGATTTCAGCAAGGGTTTCATCTTGAGCTCTTGCAATTGATAGAGGGGCACAATTACCAGACTTTTGATGAAGTTTTGACGGCAACCCGAAGGCATGAGATCACCATTCAGAGGATCACGGCAAGAACTGGAGGTCAGAAGAGATCCCACAGTCAGATTGAAGGAGGAGGGGGAGTAGCGCCCCGAACAACAGCACCGTCCATTGGCGTTCGCATTCACGATGTGGCAATGCGAGGGCCAGCACCACCACCCAGGCAGCAGCAACAGCATCAGAAGAAGAACCGGCAACCCCCAGCGGGCTGCACTTATTGTGGGAAGGCAGGGCACACTAGAGATGTGTGTCGGACATTGAACGGGCAGTGTTTGATATGTGGTAGTCCAAATCATCGGGTTACCACCTATCCTATGAATTCGAGGTCAGGAGGACCAGTACAACAATTTCTTGCTCTGCCAGCACCAGGGGCATGCCAGTATCGAGGACCAGCGGTGGCAGTAAGACTGTTGGCACAACGCCCGTTCATGACACAGGCTCAGATGTTTTGGCAGCAGGGACCGCCGATGCAGCAACAGTACAGACCACCCCAGCATCACCAAGGCAGGGGCCAGCAGCAACACCAGGCTAGGCCGCAGCATGGGAACCAACAAGGAGGTCGAGGGCAGGCATTCACTCTGTCCTTGGAAGAGGCATTGGCATCGGGAGATGTTGTGGCAGGTAACATTCTCGTCGCCTCATCCCGCAGTAGCATTGTTTGATTCGGGAGCATCACACTCATTTATATCTGCACAATTTGCAACACGGCTAGGAATGGAGTTCGAGGCATTTCCAGGGAGGTTGAATATACTCATTGGTAATGGGCTCGTAGGAGTTAGTAGAATTATTCTAGCGTGTAGCGTTGTAGTTTACGGGCATTCCTTACCCGCCCGGTTGATAAAATTTCCTGTTGGAAATTTCGACGTTATCTTAGGCATGGACGGGCTAAAAGACAGTCATGCGATAATAGATTGTCGTAGAAGGAGTGTATCTTTTGATATTCCAGGCATGAAGCGGTTCACCCTAGTGAGATTAGTGGCAACTCAACAAGAGCAGGGAGTAGTAACGGCAATGAAAGAAGTTCTAGTTCCGAAGGTAGTTGAAGAGTTTCTAGACGTATTTCCTGAAGAACTTCCAGGTCTACCCCCGATTAGGGATATTGAGTTCAGTATAGAATTGGCACCTGGAACTAAACCGATATCAGATCGAGTTTACAGAATGGCAGATTCAGAGCAGGCCAAGGTATATCAGCACATAGAGGAACTGAAGGAGAAGAAGTTCATCCAAGCTAGCATATCACCATGGGCAGCACCAGTAGTACTTGTGGGGAAGAAGGATGGGTCGTCCAGATTGTGCATTGACTACAGGAAGCTCAACGCGGTAATAGTAAAGAACAAGTACCCGCTACCAAGGATCGACGACTTGTTTGATCAGTCGAGCAGAGCTAGAGTTTTCTCCAAGATAGATCTTCGGTCAGGGTATCATCAAGTAAGGGTTCGAAAGAAGGATATTCCCAAGACAGCATTCAGGTCGAAGTATGGGCATTATGAATTCTTGGTAATGCCATTTGGTTTGACCAATGTTCCAGCAATATTTATGGATTTGATGAACCACATCTTTATGCCATACTTAGATCAATTTGTCATTGTGTTTCTTGACAACATTCTCGTATACTCTGCTAGTGAAGAGGAGCATGAAGACCACCTCCGGAAAGTGTTATAGGTTCTGAGAGAGAACCAGTTATATGACAAGCTCAGCAAGTGTGAGTTCTGGACGAATCATATTTCATTTTTGGGGCACATCATATCAGGAGCTGGAGTAGCAGTAGATCCCAAGAAGGTAGAAGCAGTAGAAAGTTGGCCAGTACCCAAGACCGTAGCAGATGTACGGAGTTTCTTGGGATTGGCAGGATATTACAGAAGGTTCGTATCAGACTTTGCAAGACTTTCAGCACCCATGACCCGCTTGACACGGAAGGACGTGCCATTCGTCTGGTCGGCAGAATGCCAGGCATCATTTGAGACTTTGAAGCAGAAGTTGATATCAGCGCCTATTCTTACATTGCCAGTTGGACCCGAAGGTTTTACAGTATATTGTGATACGTCAGGTAAAGGACTTGGATGTGTCCTCATGCAACATGGGAAGGTGATAGCATATGCATCTAGGCAACTTCGAAACCACGAGAAGAATTATCCAACTCATGACTTGGAGTTGGCGGCAGTAGTATTTGCTTTGAAGCTATGGAGGTATTACTTATATGGTGATCGAGTGGACATGTACACAGACCACAAAAGTCTGAAGTACATCTTTACTCAGAAGGAACTGAACATGAGGCAGAGAAGATGGTTGGAGTTGATCAAGGATTACGACGTAGAGCTTCAGTATCATCCAGGCAAGGCTAACGTGGTAGCAGACGCTCTTAGCAGGAGAGACGACGCATTTATGTTGACAACACAGAAGCATATCTTAGAAGACCTTCAGGAGATGGGCATCGAAGTTATACTTCATAGTGATGTAGGAATTCTAACAAGTCTACAAGTTCAATCCGACTTGGTAGACAGGATCAAGGCAGCTCAGGCACAGGACCCAAGGATTCAGAAGCTCAGGACAGAATGTAAGTCAGGGCTCAGAAAGGAGATGAAGATTCATGAAGATGGTACACTTAGGTTTGGATCACGTCTATGTGTGTCTAGTGGAGATATCAGACAGGAGGTTATGACAGAAGCTCACAGTTTTCAGTATTCTATACACCCTGGAGGGACCAAGATGTACCAAGATATCAAGCAGCACTTCTGGTGGAACGGAATGAAGAGAGAGATAGCTAGATTCGTTTTACGTTGCTTGATATGCTAACAAGTGAAGGCAGAACAGCAGAGGCCAGCTGGATTATTGCAACCGCTTCCTATTCCAGAATGGAAGTGGGAACACATCACAATGGACTTTGTGACCGGTTTACCGAGATCGCCAAGTGGTAAAGATGCTATTTGGGTGATAGTAGATCGGCTTACAAAGGTGGCACACTTTCTTCTTTTCAGAGTAGGACAATCTACAAAAAAGTTGGCAGAACTGTATATACAACAGATAGTCAGGCAGCATGGAGTCCCTATCAGTATTGTGTCAAACAGAGATACCCATTTTACATCACATTTTTGGAATAGCTTACATCATAGTCTGGGTACCAAGTTAAGATTTAGTACGGCTTACCATCCACAGACGGACGGGCAATCAGAAAGAACAATTCAGACTTTAGAAGATATGTTGCGAGCTTGCACTCTAGATTTTGGAGGATCTTGGAAGAGTCACCTGCACTTAGTCGAGTTCTCATACAACAACAGTTATCAAGCCAGTATCCAGATGGCGCCATTTGAAGCACTATATGGTAAGAAGTGTAGGTCGCCACTAGCATGGGATGATATCGGGGAGAGGAAGATGCTAGGCCCAGAAATGATTGTTCAGACAGTTGAAGTGGTTAAGGGAATTAGAGAGCGACTTCGAGTTGTGCAGGATCGACATCGTCATTGGGCGGACCAGCATCGTAGGCCGCTAGAGTTTTCTGTTGGGGACCACGTGTTCTTGCGAATCTTACCTACCCGTGGGGTCATTAGATTTGGCGTTCGCGGAAAGTTGAGTCCATGATATGTAGGCCCATTTGCTATCCTTGATAGGATAGGCGATGTTGCTTATCGTTTATCCCTTCCACCTTCGTTATGGGAGGTGCATGACGTGTTTCATGTATCTCAGTTGTGAAGGTATGTATCGGACCCAAGCCATATCCTTGATCATTCGGAGCTGGTTGTTGGTACCAACCTGTCTTACGAAGAACAGCCTGTGTCCAACTTGGACCGAAGGGAGAAGATACTCAAGAACCGAACAATTAACCTTGTCCGGGTTGCTTGGGGTCATCACTCTTTAGGGGAGTCAACGTGGGAACGTGAGGATGATATCCGATCACGGTATCCGCACATGTTTGACTCACAAGGTATATTTCTTTATGTATACCTTGATTGTCTTAACTCCTCATGCTTGTCACCTTATGGATAGAACTGCTTGATGTTGTAGATTGTTAAATATAGATATGTTACTTGCTATTGACATTGTAAAATGATTGCTTGCTCAAATTGCTTGTACTTAGATTAGTTTAGCTCTGATGTTTCTATCCTATTTGGATTTGAAATTCTGAGGACGGAATTTTTCTAAGGAGGGTAGAGATGTCACTTTCCGTTCCCAGAATACGTATTTTAATACATATACTGCTTTAATATATTTATTTAAATATTTATCATGTATTGTTCTGTATTTAAATTTCTTTAATTTTATGCTAATTATTTTTCTGCATTTTATTTTACTTTTGGGTTCGGCCTGAGTTGGTTTATTTTTCGGCCATCGGGTGGTTCAATAATTCCCTACCTACCCCCTCTTCATTTAAAGCCCCAAACCCTTTCTCTCTCTCTCTCTCTCTCTCTCTCTCTCTCTCTCTCTTCATTACTTCTCCTTCTCATTAACTCTTCTTCTTCATCCTCCATAACTCTCCCCCACCTACCCAGCCTCATAGGCAAGTGCCAACTTGCTTCATGACGGAACCCCAGTATTATTGTTCCATCATCTTTCTTACTTGATCTTAAGTCTCTTTAGTATTTAGTATTTGTAATTTCCATGGCTCATTTCATGTAGATCTAAGTTTAATACAGTTTCGGATTTCTTAGGTTTTGATCTAGTAACTTTATTATTTTTCAAGTTTTGATGGTTCCATGTTGTAGAGAATTTCGTTCTACTCCATTTCGACCTATGAAAGTCCAGATTTAGGCTTGGAATGAAGGATTTGGAGAGCTTGGAAGCAATGGCTTCCATGGTTCTGTTCTCAGGAAATTCGGAGAAGAAGAACAGTTATGGCCGAATGGCTTCTTGCCGCAGCTTAGCCGCATAAGCTTTCAGGCCACATGGAGAGTCTGGCCGCATAAGCTTCCAGCCGCATGTACTTCTACCTGGCCGCATGAGCTTTGCTTGCCGCATATGCATTCAGTCCTCCAGCCGCATGTACTTCTATTTTTCCGCAGTCGCATGAGCTTCCATCTTTCGGCCGCATGTACTTCGGTTTTCCATAGCCGTATGTACTTCTATTTTGCCGCAGTCGCATGAGCTTCCATCTTTCGGCCGCATGTACTTCAGTTTGTCATAGCCGCATGTACTTCTGTTTGCCGTAGCCGCATGAGATAAATCATCCCCAGCCGCATGAGGCTCGTCATTTGAGCCGCATAGGCTTTGTCATTTCGGCCGCATGTGATCTGTCATTTCCAGCCGCATAGGCTTTGTCATTTCGGCCGCATGTGATATGTCATTTCCAGCCGCATAAGCTTTGTTATTTCGGCCGCATGAGATCTGTCACTTCCAGCCGCATGTGATTTGATATTTCTGAGCCGCATAAGGATCAGACCCTGGCCGCATGAAACCCGAGCCACATAGGGCCCAGATCCTCTATCCGCATAGACTTGATTTCTTGAGCCGCATGGACTTAGTTTCTCAGCCGTATAACTTTACTTTTTCTCAGCCGCATGAGCGCATATCTTTCCAGCCGCATGAGCGCGTATCTTTCTTGAGCCGCATGAACCAATAATTTCCCGGCCGCATGAATTCTAGCCCATAATGCCTTTGGCTGATTCTTGTCCCAAATTGACATTGATTGACATTGATTGTGACATTGACTAATAATTGATCATGCGTTCCTAGTTGGAACTAAGAGACTGGCTAGTCATCTTATTGAATTAAATGAATGAGACACGTTCATATTAACTATGAACTATTACAATCGATTGGCCGATCCCGAATATTGGCATATAGATACATGCAGGCTTCAATTTATTTATTTTTCTACAAAAGCAGCATGTGTACTTTATGGTCAAGGTATGGTTATTCCGTGGTTAGTTTTGATTGTTGTATTACGCTATGTAAGACCTACAACATAACCGCACGGGTATCGTTGTAGAGTTAGGCATATCGTACTCTGTACGAAAGTATCCATTATGAATGACCATGATCCACGGCATGGGATTTCACTTAAACATAGAGACTACTGAGTTAAATAAAATAATGATTGCATGGAGAGAACGGATTCCCGAGTTCTTACATGGCAGCCCTCTTTGGGACTATTAGTGCCCGACAGGCCGGCTGGTTCCCACAGATACTACAAATCTGCCACACGGACAGGGAGCGGTATCTGCTTATATTATTTATTGTATATTGATGACGGGCGTCCCGCTGGGACTCGTCTAAATCATGATTGGCGTAATTGATTGACTGGGTAGACTAGCCTTGCTTGCACATAGTAAGAACTGAGGAATCCTTATTGCATATTTCCAGGGTAACTTGGAACTCACAGTAGCAAGCCGTAGTAGTTGAATGGCCGTTTAAATTGATTTGTTTGTGTACTGTACCTACTCTGTTAACTACCGAGATGATCAGAATATCAGGACATGACGGGTCAACTTCTGTCCTTGTTTGGTTGGGAAGTTGGTTCGAAGTGTCGTGATGTTATGAGAATCCCAGTAGCAAGCAGAGATCTATTTATCATATTTTCTTATTACTGGTTCTAATTCCGCATATCGTGCTTCCTTGCGGTACTTGCTATTAGAGGTCTAACCTCTCTGGTTTTCCATGGCCAGATTTAGAGCCGGTCCCCGAGGACTCAGCTTACTTCCGCCTCCAAGATGGTCAATACTAGAGGGATGATCGCAGGAGGACTCGAGCGGGTTCCTTACTTCCCCCTCGTTTTGTTACTTACTTTATACTTTGTCGTTTGGCACCGACATGTTAGTCGGATTGTCTTGTACTTACTTTTATATAATTGTAACTAAGTCAGGCTGCAGTTGATAAACAATTGTGTATACTTTGCTACATCTTCTGGCTATGTTTTGTGAAGCCAGATATCAAGAACATTTTGACTGAGCGTTTGGGACGCCTTACTGCTTTATCTTACATGTTCTCTATTACTGTTTCTTGTTCGAATGATTGAGATTATAGATGTAAAGTGACCATAGCGAGACTTTCATGTAGTATGCACCCCCTCGTCTTTTAGACAGCATTGATCGTATTATACGGTATTCCTCTACCCGTAATACGTAGCTGGCTGAGTTATTCTCCCGCTCTCCAGTATTCTGGTTCTGGGGCGTGACACTCTTGGTAACTAAATTTTAATTTTTCATCGAATGAAAAATCGGGTTGTGACACAGAGGACTGTCACCTCTCTGGCAGTCCCGATCATTGATTAGGACTGCCAAAGAGGTGGCAGTCCTTCACATATGTAGGACTGCCAGGGGCCTGACAGTCCTACATATGTGAAGGACTGCCACCTCTCTGGCAGTCCTAATCTACGAAACCTATTTGCTTTATGATGTTGTCTAATTGTATTAACTTTTAAGTTCTATTGTAGGACTTGAGATCTTCCGATTTTGCGGTACCTGCTCCAATTGCAGACAATGTAGCCCATTTATTCTGGACCGATCTTTGTTTTGAATCAAGTGAGCGTGCGGTACATTGGTGTCGACGTCGAAATCGACTACTACGACGTCGAAATCAACTAAGTATGGATATATTTACAGTTTGAAGTTTGAGGAGCCAAGAGACTTACTTGCTAACCACTACGACGTCGAAATCGACTAAGTATGGATATATTTACAGTTTGACATTTTGTATATGGAGGACCACTTTTGTATACAGTGAAATATGAAGTCTACTAATCTATATGGAGTAAATTTTGTATACAGTGAAATATGAAGTTCAGTATGTTATATGTATTTACCTGTGTGCTATCTGTGTTTATTTTTTCTACCTGTGTGCTATCTGTGTTATATGTGTTTACACGTGTGCTTATCTGTGTTATATGTGTTTACCTGTGTGCAAGTATGTGTGGCAAAATATACCAATTTGTTAAAGTATCCGATCCAGTATCAGGATTGCCACCCCCCTGGCAGTCCTACATTCAATTAGGACTGCCAGGGTGCTGGCAGTCCTAATTGAATGTAGGACTGCCAGGGGGTGACAGTCATATTTGTAAGTCTTTGTGATGAGAGTTTTGAAACTCTCTATCACAGAGAGTTTCAATTAGGACTGCCACCCCCTGGCAGTCCTACACAAAATGAGGACTGCCAGGGTGCTGGCAGTCCTAATTGAAACTTGTTGATATATAAATGGTTATTCTCCTGTGTTTTAGCACGGAGAATATCCATTCTCCGTGTAATTTAGCACGGAGAATGGCTATCCGATCCAGTATCAGGACTGCTACCCCCTGGCAGTCCTACATTGAATTAGGACTGTCAGGGTGCTTGCAGTCCTAATTGAAACTTGCTGTTACAGCAAGTATCAATTAGGACTGCCAGAACCCTGGCAGTCCTAATTGAATGTAGGACTGCCAGGGGGGTGGCAGTCCTATTTGTAAGTCTGTAATTTAGCACGGAGAATGGCCATTCTCCGTGTAAATTAACACGGAGAATGGTCATTCTCCAACGTTTTAACACTGGGAATGGTCATTCTCCTGCGTTTTAACACTGGAATGACCATTCTCCGTGCTAAATTACACGGAGAATGGCCATTCACCGTGTAAATTAAGACGGAGAATGGTCATTCTCCTGCGTTTTAACACTGGAATGACCATTCTCCGTGTAAATTAAGACGAAGAATGGCCATTCTCCTGCATTTTATGGTCAGTTGAAACTTTGGAGGGCCATAACTTTTGACTGAGAGGTCGAAATGAGGCACGGTTTGTCGCAAAATGAGCGTATCTTCGAGGAGCCTGAGATTAACTGCTTCATCGTTAGACGGCCTTCCGAAATTTTAGAATCGCAAAAAAATGATGTTTGGACCTTCGTTTTCACTTTTGCCGAAATTTTAGAATCGCAAACAAATATTAATTCCATGACTTACAAATAGGACTGCCACCCCCCCCCCCCCCCCCCCCCCCCCGGCAGTCCTACACTTATGTAGGACTGACAGCACCCTGGCAGTCCTCCTTTTGTGTAGGACTGCCGGGGGTGGCAGTCCTAATTGAAACTCTCTGTGACAGAGAGTTTCAGTTTCAAACTCTCATCACATATCCTTCAAAAGTCTGCCCAACAACTTAAGTTTCCAAACAACAAATATATCCTTCAAGTTTCAAACAACAAAAACATCTTTACAAAAACATCAAGATTACATCCAACTAATGATCATTTCCCATCCAACTACATATCATGCCAGGCCTTTGAACGAGACTCCCTATTATTCATGAAGGGGAACTCGATCACGTCGTCGATGCGATCAAGCTCGTTGGCGACCGCGACACTAGTGTCACTTTGGCAACCTCTCCGGAGTGTCTGGGCCAATTCCTTCACCTTTTGAGACTGTAAATGAAAGTATAAGTGAATTAAGTCTACAAACATGAAAATCTCAGTCTAATTACAAATACGGAACTCACCATCCTCACCAACCCAGCATACAAGACGTTTTTGGAAGGAAGAGCTCCAACTGCTCCGACGGCCACGGACGCTCGACTTTGGCAACCTCTCCCGTACGTTCCTTCCGCTTTGACGCGGTGGGCCGTATTCTTTTGTTAGCAGCCGGTGGACTGCATGACAACATACAGTTATTAAATAATAGAAACATAAATAGGACATACAGTTACCCCCCGCATATGAGAATCATGCAGTTACCCACCCCCATATCTCATTACAGTAGGATTGTCAGGCCTGTGGCAGTCCTAATGTAAATCAGGATTGCCACAGTCCTGGCAGACCTCTTTCAGAAGAGAACTGTCAGGACTGTGGCAGTCCTGATTTACATTAGGACTGCCACAGGCCTGGCAGTCCTACTGTATTCAACCCGAACGGCCAAAAACGACATGCTCGTTTGTCGTGTTCTAGGGTTAGGATTTCAAGATAAAATGTGGGTTTCTTGTGTTCGAAACTTTCTTTCATGAACCATAAAGAGATTCTAAACCTAATTTATTAAAAAAAATTAGAGAATTAAAATTATTCTAGGGTTTTGAATAGAATGTACAAAATTCTTGAAGAAATTAGGAGAAATTAGGAAAGAACGTACCTAAATTCCGATTGCTTTGACTTGCGTGTCATCTCGTCGAATCTACAAATGTTGTGGAAGAAATCTTGGTGGAGGAATTGGGAGTGGAGTGGTGGAGAAGAAGAAATTAGGATTTTGGGAGAGGGAGAGGGCTTTTTTTTTTTTTTTTTTTTTTGTGGAGAGAGAGTATAGAATGAGTAACAAGAAGAAATGAAGGGTTTGGGGGATTGGGCTGCCCCCTAGCAAATTTTGGGTGCCCCCTAGCAAATTCTCCACCTTCTTGGACTGCCCCCAAGTAAGGGCTGCCCCCAAGTAAAAAGGGTGGTGCCCTTAGAAAAAATCTGTGTCCCATAACTTTCTAGGTGTAGTATGTACTTATCAGCATGATCGTTTCTGAGAATCTGCAACTTGTGCAATCACACATAGTCCGAAAAATAGGAAAGATCCAAAATTATTAACATCCCTATATATACACCAGGGTAAAATTTTCATTTTCAGATTTAGACATTCCTATTTTTTAGAAACTAATGACCTTTAGAATGTCATAAACGGACATGATTATCAGGACTGAACCTGACCTAACAAATGCCTGAGTTCAAGTAAAATTTGGATCCACGATAATCTACAGTTTAAATTGAGTTGGAACAAATTAAGGGAAAGCAACAAAACATAAATAGTAATAAACAGTCATAGGAAATCAGACACCAAGCTGATATGGAGAGTACATGCTATTAAAATGATACTTCTTCCTTCTTCCAGACCCTGAAATCAACCTTAGCAATGAATAAATCAATGATAGAGAAGCCAAAACTCTTTTGTGATCAACAGAGTACACACTCAAAGCGACCACCACAAAATGTGTCAAAATTATAAGGTGTTCAATCACAAAAAGGATGGTCTAAAGCCCCGGGAAAGCTCGTTGCAGAAATCGCCTTCATTATGTCGAATCCATAAAACATATTTCAAGAACTTCATCGACATCTTCCTCCCCATCACCTTTACACTGGGAGAGAACATGTGCGAGAGCGGTCACCATGCAACTACGACATGAAAGTAGATGTACTTCCGTTATGGGTGAAGGATGTCGAGAAAGTATCATCATCGGACTGCCATTTCGCAAGAGTACGGGTGAGGCTCATGTTTTTGTCGTCCTCGTCCAAGTTGAGGTTGCATTTGCTTGGTACCCACTGGTCTACTAAGGGGCTGAGGACTTGGACGGCATGGCCCATGCTAGGCCTTTGATTAGGCTCACGAGCGGTGCAGTGACGTGCAAGCTCCGACACTTGGAAAATGTTCTCGTGTGCTTCGGCATCAAGATCAAGGGAAGGATCCACATAGTTCAGGAATTTGTCCTTGTTGATGATGTATCTCCGGAAGGCCATCACCAGATGGCTATCTTCATCGGGAGCAGATTCGTCAATTGCTTTCCTTCCACTAATTAGCTCCATCAAGATCACACCATACGCATAAACATCAACTTTAGTTGACACCTTGCCAGTAACTGCAAGAACAGCAACAATACGTGCTCAATATTAATCAGAGGTTTTGTCACTCGTAGAAAGACATGCTTACACAATAACTCTGGTTCAAGAATGAACAACACAACAATAATATAACTGAAAATTTTATAATTTGTCACAACAATTATATGTTAATTTAAATGTCAATAAAATCTTACAAAATTTTGGCTTGGGGGTAAATACAAATAACTCTAAAATCTAAAGTGGGTTAAGTATACTAGGAAACATAGTCTCCGCTTATCGTACTAGTGTCTCCAAGCGATACCAGTTATAATGGGAAAGATTACACTATGATAGTTATAGTTGTGTTTTAGATACCTAAGAAGCGCAGATGTCCATTATTGGTGCTTGTCAGGGTCATGTTTGTGTCAGACACGTACCAGAGACCATATTAATATTGTTCCCATATCACCTTGCCATGTTGTATTTGTGTCTGTGCAAGATACGCAAGCTTAGGATGTCTAGAAATAGGTCATGCATATCCATGCTTGTCAGACCCCTCTTAAAGGGTGCAACTCCTCAGTAACAAAATTTTGGTGATTGCATGATTGTCGTATAACTGGTCCCATGTTAAGATATCTTAGGATCTTCAAGACAGGTTTAGAGATGTACATAAACTTTGTAAACTTGGCAGGAACATGATCATCCATTATAGTCATACATTACCTAAATAACCAACCATTCTCTCAGTGCCTCTATGTCATATTCAAATTAAGGCCAAGTTTATAGCATATTTCTCTGTTTTCCCAAAGTGATATGGTACCTCTCAGTCATATTCAAATTGAGGCCAAGTCTTTCCGAGTGATACGCATAGGCCATTTCATTTCTATTTTTACAGGAGCTATCCATGATTTTGTAGTGATATTGTGATAGTACCTAGACTAGGAGGTCCAAATGTACTCCGGTCTCCCCCACATAAGCAACAGCTACAAAATGCACAACAGCATTCTGTAATATTCAGCTAACAGCTTTTGAGTCTCCTAAATCAACCATAAATAAATTGGAGCCTTCCAGGTCCCGGAAATAGCTCCTGGAGAGTCCTAACAACCCCCATGTTTCCCCTGGAAAGATTATTCACTATGGTACTCAGTATTGAGTCCTGAAGGAAAAGAAGAGCAGCATGTGAACCACTATAGCCTGTGCCTCCTGCTACTAAGACAAGTTCCATTAAAACCAGGGGATTGCTAGAATGAGTATGCACATAGCTCTCAGTAGATCAACATGTTCTTCAGCATTTTGTTGGTACTCATGACTTCGGTTTTCAGTGCTTTTTCAAGTGCCCAGGTAGCTGGTCGTCCTGATATTGTTCCTCGA
The DNA here is from genome assembly GCA_029216955.1 of Iris pallida. Classification (NCBI taxonomy): domain Eukaryota; kingdom Viridiplantae; phylum Streptophyta; class Magnoliopsida; order Asparagales; family Iridaceae; genus Iris; species Iris pallida. The sequence goes on from JANAVB010005600.1 coordinate 9,125,521, forward strand.
CTACTAGTCTAGTCATTACAAAATCTCATTCCTCCTCTGAGGCCGATTCCATCTTATGGGTTGCTAAAACTAAATTTCCATTTAGTTTCCACCCTGAGTCTGTGTTGATTGTTTGGTTTTCATATTTGATTCATATCGATTCCCTTACAATCGTCCATAAATCCATAAGATTCTCTTTAAATTTTTTACATTACAATAAATATCAATTTTCACATTCCTGTTTGCTCTGTACCATGTTTCCTACATCCTTCTCCAAGAATGGTAACTATAGTATGTCCCCTTCTCTCTTCCCTCCCGCAACCTCACCCTCCAACACCAGACCCATCTCCTATCGCAGTAGTCATTCACCTGACAACTTGGACAATGGTTGTTGCAACAATATGTTGCATTGTCAAACTATAGTAAACTTATACTTGATTTTCCTGATAAGGATAAACGTTTCATTCCACCAACTCAAATGCATCTGGATGGGACTTCATAAAATCCAAGGACACTTTTCTAGAGAGAGAGAGAGAGAGAGAGAGAGAATCTTGTTCATTTATTAAAATTCACTTGTTCATAACACACGAACACTGAAGATTCAGAAACATTAAACCAAGAAATACCCAAGTTCCTAGGACAATTTAAAGCAATGTAGCCAAACTAACCCAGAAATATAGTCAAAATAGTATCACTTTATGATTTATCCTCATCTATGTTGCATGGACCCAGATACAACGCAACACGGAAAGGACACAGGCACGGCACCTATTTTGGTGTGTCCTAGTCTATTTTGAAGTGTCCAGGTTGTGTCCAATACGTGTCCGCCATAACACGGTCCACATTTTTGGAGTGCCCGTGCTTCCTAGTTCCTCATGTTTGGACTTGGGAGTTAGGACCAAGAAGGATACCTATCACATTAAATTGGTCCATTACAAGTAGTAAAAGATGCTTTCATTTTAAGTGAGGACACGAACTACTTGATGGTACCTAACCTGGTAACTGTAGAAAGCATTTTCAGTACACTAATGACAGAACACGTGTAAAGCTGGCCATGGACAACGTTTATGGATTCTCATCAAAAACCTAACAAAAGCTAAAGCTGATGATTAAAATAAGTCAATCTGAAGATCAGAAATAGTTCAGTTACAAAAAGATGGCAAAACTGAATTTCCATGAGAAGTTTATGGAATACATAAGAGTATATACAAGGAACCTAAAGATAACAACCAGCGCTAACAACTGAAACAAGTCTACTATTTATATTCTATTTTCATTTTTGAGAAAACTGAAACAAGTCTACTTTAAGATGAGAACAAGGATAAATTACAACAAAAAAATCAAAACGGAATGGAATCCATGACAAAGTTGTTGATGTCAGTACCTATGTCCTATATTGTACAAGCAATCAATCAATCAACTCTGAGCAATATATCTTCTTATTTTATCAGATATTTGAAAGAAACTGTTTTCATTCCAATCAAGCAAATTCATGGGGCCAGCCTCTTTGTATACCATAGAAGAAAGAGCAAAAGAAACAAAACAAAAACTTATTCCACTGCCACAATGCAACAAGCAGATAGCTCCAAAAGACACTTTTGGAAAATAGAAATCTATTTCCAGTGGATACTAGTGGATCAAAACATCAGTATTATCATCGTCCAAGACATTCCCCATCAAAACTGTATGGTTTATTGGGAACATATCTATGTCAAGGTGCATGGAAGGATTGACCAAAGTCATGCCAGCTGATGTCCACCGGGCATCAATTCTTAACAGGCAAAAGACAGGCTCACCATGAAATTTAGACGGTAGTTGTCACAAAACAACCTACCTATCACTAATTTAGTTTTGTGATTCTTAGCATCTGCCCTCGTGCTAGATTTTGAATGTTTCTGGAGTATTTATAATCTACGTGGAACTGCTCTATAGATGTATACTAAGGCAAAACACCCTTAACAGAGAAGAAAATATCAAGAAACATGTAATAACATCAAATTGTCCACAGCCAATTGATGGTCAAATCCACATGACACCCCTTTACATCTCTGTGACAGAAAAACATGCCAACATTTTCCTTCTGGAACACTTACAATAGAGATCCTTAAGGACATTATCACAGTAAAGATGCACATAATGTTGCAACTTGCAAGTTCATAAGTTTTAATAGGCTATATCGTTTCAGATACCATGATTCTATTTTGTTCTGTGTGTGAATCAACTTTACTTACAGTTAACTAAATTCAACTATTATCCTCTCACACACACACACACACAAACACACACAAGATGCCACACCGGTCTAAGTAGGAGACCTTATTGGAATCGTGCTAACCCGTATTTTATCAGGCATAGCTAACCTCAAGGTGTAGTGGGGACTGAACGTGGTTAGGTGAGTGCTCTACGCTCCCTCCTCCCCAATCAAAAAGAATCTCTAAACCAGGACCAGGATAAATCAAAAGGAACAACTATACCCTATGCCATATGTGCCTATGTAAGTAATAAGTAGTATTGTTTCATCTTGAACATTTCTAGGCTAGCAAGAAGTATATTATTGTTAGTGCCGGGGCACAATTTTTCGATGGAAAACTGAGAATATGAAACAATTGTAAAAACAATGTTCCAACACAATACTTCTAGGAAGGTTGCACAAGTATAACGAAGATCTAAAAAGATATCGTTATGATATTACGAGAATCTAAAAAGATTTCGTAATCACAGCTGCGAAGAAGATGACAGGCGAAAGATGGAGATGGCCTGCTGGGGTGAATGATCACCGTTGCTCAAAGCTTTATTCGCCCTTCACGAACAGCTTCCAGGAACCAGCAAGTTCGTCGGAGAACTTGGAACACTCCTGCTCTTCTGACTCCTCGGATGGGCACGAACTCCCATGCAAAAGCAACGCTGGTGCGGCGCCTTTCCTCTCTCTCTCGAAGGCTGACAGATCAGAACTGTGTTAAAGAACACGTCTGAATTCTCTGTTTACTTGTGCTAAAGAACACTTCGTAAACTTTCTGGTGGCTTCTCTTTCTATTCTGTAATGAGCCTTGAGAGAGAGGATGCCTTATATAGGCCCTGCAGCAACTGGTCAGTTGCCACAAAGTTAGGGACGTGGTAATAACCACCCAGAACATGTAGCAACCGCCCAGAACATGCAAACGCACGTTCTGCTGCCAACTGCGCACACCCAGCGCTCCTTGCACTCTGCGCGACAGAGCGCGCACTGAACTGCGCACACTGCGCACACTGCGCAACCCGAGCAACCAGCGCAACCCAGCACAACCCTGCGTAATCCAGCGGAACCCAGCGCACCCAAGCGCAACCTGAGCGCAACCTGGGCTCGCACCTGGACAGCGCAACTGGGCTTGCGCAACTGGGCATGCGCAACTGGGCAGCGCAACTGGGCTTGCGCAACGTGGCTGCGCAAGTGGCTCGCGCAACGAGCGCAACTAAAGCGCACTATGCGCCTAGCGACGATGCTGACGTGCTAAGTGCAAAGTGCGCCAACAAAACGCCACATTACGCCTCATGAGCCCGAGTCCGAGTCCGTGTCCGAGTCCGAGTCCGAGTCGCTAAGCCCCTACGGGGCTTAGCTCCCATGGAAATGAATTTCCCAAGAACAAAAAGCATGAATGCTTTTATTGTTGATTTAGCCTTTTTTCCATTAGAAAAATAACCCCACATGGCACACCCATGTGCACCTCCACACCACATGTGCATCTCTAAAATAGGAAAGCTATTATATAGAGATACAACTCCTTTGGTCTAGCCGATGTGGGACTAAAATTTACTTATGAAAAGACCAAACTCCAACAATCCCCCACATATCTCTATATATATGGGTATAAGTGTTCCCCACAGTAACTGTCCATCATGCATTAGGAGAGATGTCGCTTACGACTTGAATCTTCCCGTGTGGGTCAAACAACAGACTATAATACAAGAATGGACTAAGCCTTGAATTCTGCATCATAGCTGAAATTCTTTCCACTCGCATAATGTAGTTACGTGTGCTTCTGGCTACACATTAAAGGCCCTGTGCCAGTCTGATTTCAGTGTATAATTTTGGGCGTCTACAAGTTTACCCTCAAGAGACGGCCTGATATCTCTTTGTCCATACACTATAGGTGAGTTCATTATAAAGAGACATGGCATGAAGCGCTTTGCGCTTCCCTTGCGGTGCTACGCCGCTATGACATAGCATAAAACCGAGGCATTACCCCTCCCTGGGAATCACCCCATATCTGGGAACCTTTGTAGTGTCATACTACTGTAGCATGAGGCAACTGCCTCTTTGTAGTGCCAAACTACCCAGCATGAAGCCTTAGGCTCCCTTGCGGTGTTACGCCGCAACGACATGGCTTGCAAGGCCGAGGCTTTATCCCTAACCGGGTACCTCATCGTGGTGTCGTGCCACTGTAACATGAGGAACTCCTCCTCTTTGTAGTGCTGACTACATCCCTCTTTATTTTAATATACAGCATTAGGCTAACTGCCTATTTGCGGTGCTACACCGCTGTGACTTGGCCTGCAAAGCCGAGGCTTTATCCTATTCCTGGGCAGCACCCCACATATAGGAACCTCATTGTGGAGTCACCCCACTGTAGCATGGAGTTTCACTCCTTGTAGTGCTGTTCTACCGTGCTTCCTGTAAAGCACACCAGGCATTCACTCTGCCTGAGAACTCATTAAGGCAATTAAGCCAACCTTCCCACAGGAACCGTTTTCCGCAGAAAACAACAGTAGACAACAGTGGTTATAGGTCCGTAACCTCTCCATGCCCAATAGAACATGTACCCACTGTTCCTGATATTCTTCCGATTAGTGGTCCTCCCTTGAACCAAAAGCTAGATGCCTAGTAGATAAATCTTTGAACTAATAGCATAAAACTTTATGGTAGAAATACAATAATTCAATATCAGAATGCCTTCAAGCCCATTTTACAAGCTGTGTCATCGACCAGCTGGCGCTTGAGGACCTTGGTGAACGGATCCGCCAGGTTCTCCTGACTCCGAACATCAATCACTGCAATAACACCTCTCTTGATAAGATCGTGTACTGCTCTGTGCTTCAACCGCACAGTCCTCTTCTTCCCATTGAAGAGGTCATTTGATGCCACCGCCGCAGTCGCCTGGTTGTCGCAGTATATCGGTATCGCCGGTATTTGTGCCTCAACCACTGGAAGATCATACATGAGCTCCCGAAGCCATTCTGCTTCCTCGGCTGCGGTATCAAGTGCAAAGAACTCAGATTCCATGGATGACCGCGAGAGCATAGTCTGCTTCTTCGACTTCCACGATATAGCAGCTTCATCCATTGTGAAAATGAATCAACCTGTGGACCTCTCGCTCTCCACCTCTGAGCACCAGCTGGCATCACTGAAGCCTTCTACTACCGGCGGATCTCCGCTGTAGTACAGTGCATATATCTGAGTCTTCTTGAGATATCTCATAACCCGTTTCACAGCTTTCCAGTATTCAGCACCTGGGTTGCTCGTGAAACGACTCAGCATTCCCACGGCGAAAGCTATGTCAGGCCTTGTGGCATTAGTAGCATACATCAAACTTCCGATTACGCTTGCATACTCCATCTGCCTGACGCTTTCCCCTGAATTAGGCTTCAGCTTCAGATCACACCTGTACGGCGTATCGATCCCTGGAAGATCCCGATACCCATAACGAGTGATCATTTTCTCAATATAATAAGAATGTGACAGCGCTAGTCCAGTGTCTGTCCGGATGATCTTGATCCCTAAGATCACATCAGCTTCCCCCAAGTCCTTCATACTGAACTTGCTTGAGATGAATTTCTTTGTCTCCGTGACACAGCTAATATCCGTTCCTAGGATAAGCATGTCGTCTACGTACAGACAAACGATCACACCTCTTCCATCAGCGAACTTCGTGTAAACACACTTGTCCGTATCGCTGACCATGTAGCCATTTGACCTTATAACTGTCAAATTTCTCATGCCACATCTTGGGAGCCTGTTTAAGACCGTACAAAGATTTCACCAACTTGCAGACTTTGTCTTCAAGACCCCTGATGACAAATCCCTCTGGCTGTTGCATGTAAATCTCTTCGGTCAGCTCGCCATTTAGGAAAGCCGTATTCACATCCATCTGATGTATCACCATCTTATGTATTGCTGCGAGAGCAATCAACATTCTAATAGTGGTCATCCGGGCTACTGGAGCATACGTGTCAAAATAGTCAATCCCCTGCTTCTGAGAAAACCCCTGGGCTACCAACCTAGCCTTGAACTTGTCAATAGTTCCGTCTGCTTTCATCTTCTTCTTGAAGATCCATTTGCATCCGATGGGTTTCGCTCCTTCAGGAAGATCAACCAACACCCAAGTGTTATTTGAGGTGATGGAATCAATTTCATTGTCAATCGCCTCCTTCCAGAAAACTGCGTCTCTGGTCTTCATCGCCTCATCATAGGTAAGCGGATCAGCTTCCACATGATAGGTGACAAAATCACTTCCGAAGTCCTTCGGCCTCCTCACACGCTTAGCTGACGACTCAGCTTGTTCTGGTTCAACCGTTGTTTCAACAACATCTTCTTGGACCACATCTTCATTGAAGACTTCAGTTTCTTGCGCACCCTCATTATTCTCCGGAACATCCGGAAGAACAATATTCTTGTGCCTTGCAAATTTGTCTTCAAAATATTCTGCGTCGCGAGATTCAATGATATGATTTGACTCAATATCAAGAAATCTCCGAGCATCACTCTTCTCGGCATACCCTAAGAAGATCGTCTTTGTAGTCCTTGTCCCAAGCTTCTGAATCTTCAGATCTGGAAGCTTGACATACGCCATACACCCCCACACTCGAATGACATTCAAGTTAGGTCTGACCTTGAACCAGAGTTCATGAGGAGTAACGTCAGAAGTTGCATGAGGCACTCTATTTAGAATAAAAGTGGCCGTCAATGCAGCTTCTCCCCAGTAGCACTTAACAAGGCCAGCAGTCAACAACATTGAGTTAATCATTTCTGTTAACGTTCTGTTCTTCCTCGCTGCTACTCCATTTGATTGAGGAGAGTACGGAGCCGTAGTCTCATTGACAATTCCATGTTATTTGCAAAACGATGCGAATTCATGAGACCTGTACTCTCCACCTCGATCACTTCTTATCCTTTTGAGTTGTTGTCCAGTCTGCCGCTCAGCTTCGGCTCTGAACTCCTTAAACTTCTCGAATGCTTCGTCTTTAGCCTTCAGCAAGTAGACGAACGCATACTTAGAGAGGTCATCGATGAAGGTTATGAAATACTTCATCCCGGCCTTTGTAGAGAACTGTTTGAAGTCACAGATATCTGAGTGTACCAACTCCAGAAGATCTGTACTTCGATTAACCCGAGGAAAGGGTTTCCTTGTGATCTTTGTTTGAGCACAAACTTCACATTTCTCTACCTTACCCCCACATTTGGAGATAAGTCCTAGACTAGACATTCTGTTTATTCGTTTACAATGAACATGTCCTAGCCTATTATGCCACAACTCAAGAGTATAAGCAGAATGAGTGATTTCATTAATCACATTAATTACATTGGACTGATTTACAAGCTGAATTTTGAACATTCCTTCGGTATAAAAAGCTTTCCCGAAATATGTTCCCTTGATAGACATCACCATCTGGCCAGCATTGATGTCCATCCTGAGGCCTGCATTGCAGAGTAGGCCTCCTGAGATCAGGTTCTTGGCGATAGCAGGTACGTGCTTCACGCCTTGAAGCGTCAGAGACTTCCCCGAAGTCAGCTTCAACACCACCGTCCCGATCCCGAGCACTTCAGCTTGTGCCTGGTTCGCCATCATAACCACTTCAGAAGTAGGGGTGTAGGTGGTGAACCACTCCTTACTGGAGCAGACATGGCAGGATGCTCCAGTGTCTACCCACCAGTTAGAGTCAGTCCTTACCGCATCAACCTGTGCAATCATAGCAACAACGTCAGTGATCATAGATACCTTACTAGGCTCTCCTTGCTCTGATTGCTTGGTCTTTGCTTTGCATTCATTCTTGAAGTGGCCCTTCTTGCCACACTTGAAACAAGGCATCTGAGATTTTGCCTTCTTTCGCTTGAAGGAAGACCCCTTCACGTTCAGATTGTTAGGGTCCTTCTTCTTGCTGTGGGAAGCTGTCTGCTTTCCCCTTGGTTCCTTGGTATGAACCAAATTGGCATTAGCCAATTGTTTGGACAGTGTGTCCACCTTCAGTTGAGTCCGCATCAGGTCCTCAACATAGATTTCTTGTAAGAGATCTTCAAGGCTGATCTCTAACTTCTTCCTATGCATGTTTGCATAGAACTTACTTCACCCAGCGGGAAGCTTTGAGACAATCCCTCCAACAACAAACTTGTCGGGGAGGGGCATCGCCTCGTCTTCCAACTTCTGTCGCAGCTTCAAAAATTCTTTTACCTGCGGCAGCATGGACTTCTCGTCCTCAAAGAGCCATTTGTGATATTTTTCAACCACAAATATCTTGCTCCTGTTTTTGTCTTCTCCGTACAGTTTCTCCAGAGACTCCCATATGTCTCTGGCAATTGGTTTCTTACTGTAGGATTCTGCTAGGGAATCCTCCATAGCATTCAGGATAAGCAACCTGTAAATGCTATTCTCCCTTCTCCACTTGGCCTGTAGTTTAGTAGCCGCAGTGATTGCGGCAGCAGACCCAGTATCTGGAACAGTAGGTTCCTCTTCAAGCAGTACGTGATCAACATCTCTGAGTTGAAGAGTGAGAAAAACCTTCCTCTTCCAGACTTGATAATGCTCTCCATCAAACTTTTCTAATTTGCAAAAGTCAGTATTGAGGAGTGAAACATTAACGTTTTCCATCGTAGCAATAAAGCTTTGAGATTGTTAGTGCCGGGACACAATTTTTCGATGGAAAACTGAGAATATGAAACAATTGTAAAAACAATGTTCCAACACAATACTTCTAGGAAGGTTGCACAAGTATAACGAAGATCTAAAAAGATATCGTTATGATATTACGAGAATCTAAAAAGATTTCGTAATCACAGCTGCGAAGAAGATGACAGGCAAAAGATGGAGATGGCCTGCTGGGGTGAATGATTACCGTTGCTCAAAGCTTTATTCGCCCTTCACGAATAGCTTCCAGGAACCAGCAAGTTCGTCGGAGAACTTGGAACACTCCTGCTCTTCTGACTCCTCGGATGGACACGAACTCCCATGCAAAAGCAACGCTGGTGCGGCGCCTTTCCTCTCTCTCTCGAAGGCTGACAGATCAGAACTGTGTTAAAGAACACGTCTGAATTCTCTGTTTACTTGTGCTAAAGAACACTTCGTAAACTTTCTGGTGGCTTCTCTTTCTATTCTGTAATGAGCCTTGAGAGAGAGGATGTCTTATATAGGCCCTGCAGCAACTGGTCAGTTGCCACAAAGTTAGGGACGTGGTAATAACCACCCAGAACATGTAGCAACCGCCCAGAACATGCAAACGCACGTTCCGCTGCCAACTGCGCACACCCAGCGCCCCTTGCACTCTGCGCGACAGAGCACGCACTGAACTGCGCACACTGCGCGCACCGAACTGCGCACACTGCGCGCACCGCACGCACTGCGCACACTGCGCGCACTGCACGCACTGCACACACTGCGCACACTGCGCAACCAGCACAACCAGCGCAACCCGAGCAACCCGCGCAACCCAGCACAACCCTGCGCAATCCAGCGGAACCCAGCGCACCCAAGCGCAACCTGGGCGCGCAACTGGGCTTGCGCAACTGGGCAACGAGCGCAACTAAAGCGCACTGTGCGCCTAGCGACGATGCTGACGTGCTAAGTGCAAAGTGCGCCAACAAAACGCCACATTACGCCTCATGAGCCCATGAGCCCGAGTCCGAGTCCGAGTCCGAGTCCGAGTCGCTAAGCCCCTACGGGGCTTAGCTCCCATTGAAATGAATTTCCCAAGAGCAAAAAGCATGAATGCTTTTATTGTTGATTTAACTTTTTTTCCATTAGAAAAATAATCCCACATGGCACACCCATGTGCACCTCCACACCACATGTGCATCTCTAAAATAGGAAAGCTATTATATAGAGATACAACTCCTTTGGTCTAGCCGATGTGGGACTAAAATTCACTTATGAAAAGACCAAACTCCAACAATTATTTATAAAGCTGCATTGGTTTGTTAGAATATATTGAGACTGTCATATCAAAAAACAATAGTATATTATTTATATAAGTTGTTGATGTCGGTACCTATATCCTATCTTATACAAGCAACTGAGAAATATATCTTATTATTTGTCAGAACATTAAAGAGAATGTTTTCATTCCAATCAAGCAATTTTATGGGGCCAGACTCTTTGTATACCATGGAATAAAGAACAAAACAAAAGAAACAAAACAAAACAAAACAGAAACTTGCTCCACTACCAGAATGCAACAAGCAGAAATCTCCAAAAGGCATTTCCTAAAAAGAGAAATATGTTTCCAGTGAATATTACTGGACTGAAACATCAGTATGATCATCATCCAAGCCATTCCCCATCAAAACTGGATGGTATATTAGGAACAGGTCTGTGTCAAGAAGGTGCACATTTAGGATTGACCAAAGTTGTGCCAGCTGGTGTTTCACCAGGCATCAACTCTTAATGGGGAAAAGGCATGCTCACATGAAACTTAGGATGCTAGTTGTCACATAAGGATTATATATATATATATATATATATATATATATATATATATATACCTAGTGGTTAAGAAAGATGCATGCGGCCCGAGTGGTCAAGAGTTCGAATCCCAGTGGGAGCATTTCCAGAAACAATTTACCTAGTTCCAATAATCTTTTTTTTGAGCAACCATATATATATATATATATATATATATATATATATATATATATATACTAGCGGTTAAGAGAGATGCATGCGGCCCAAGTGGTCAAGAGTTCGAATCCCAGTGGGAGCGTTTCCAGAAACAATTTACCTGGTTCCAATATTTTTTTTTTTTTTGGGAACCAGGCAAATTGTTTCTGGAATCGCTCCCACTAAGATTCGAACTCCTGACCACTCGGGCCACATGCATCTCTCTTAACCACTATGCTAGAGGTCATTTGCTGGTTCCAATATGGTCCTTGCTTTATCATCTTTGTGACCTAAGAAAAACATGCCAAAATTTTCCTTCTGGATCTCTTCACCATAATAGAGATTCTTAAGGAACTCCTTATAATAAAGGTTGCAACCAATATTGTTGCAACTTGCAAGTTCATAAGTCTTAATATAGGTTGGATCACATCATATTGTGAACTTAATCATGGATATAAGATCCTCTTTGATTACTGTCTAAGATTATGATAGGTTACCTAGACTATTTAAAAAAATCCCAAACTAACAGCATGCTTCCATGGTATTACTAGTGAAGTTAAGAGTAATAGACGACAGTATAATATGGCATAAGAAGTAAACTTCCCTAACATGATATTATTTTATTCTGCATGTGAATCGATGTACATAAAGTGAACTAGTGTCTACTCCCATCCTCACTAACACTTAACCAAGGTAAATTCCTTTGCCTAGTAACAAGACCCCTAAAACAACACACGAAGCAATGGGTGGGGTGGTCAGGTAATACCAGCCTAAGTAGGAACCTTATTGGAATCGTGCCACCCCTAGCCGGGTGCTCCTAGGGTATTATGTGGTATAGGCTATAGCTAACCTTGTATAACTCGTGGGGGGGACCGCTCTATGTGAGCTGAGAAGCCCCGATATCGAAAAGAATCTCTAAAGCATGATAAATCAAAAGGAACCAGCATACCCTATGCCATATGTGCCTGTTTAAGTAATAAGTAGTGTTGTTTCATCTTTGAATATTTGTACGATAATAAGGAGTACATTATTTATAAAGCCGCATTTGATTTGTTAGCAAAACCTGAGACTGTTGTATGAACAAACAAAATTGACCAGTGTAGTCCAAAATAATAGGAAGTGATGCATATGTCTTGCATGTTTCTTTTGGAAGACAAGAATTAAAAGACTTACGAGCATATTCAGGTGCAAGATAGCCAAATGTTCCAGCCAAGCGTGTCATCACAGACTTCTCCTTGTCCACTAGCTTGACCAAGCCGAAGTCGGAGACCTTTGCTCTCAAATCCTTGTCCAAGAGTATATTTGACGGCTTAAGGTCCCTGTGTATGAAGCTCTCCTGCGCCAAGCTGTGCAGATACTCGATCCCTCTTGCCACATCCAAGGCAATAATGAGCCGCTGCCTCCAATTGAGCGGACAATACTTGCCCCCCTCTCGATCAAACAAGTGCTGCCCTAGAGTCCCCTCCGGCATATATTCGTACACCAAGAGCCTCTCGCAGTTATCCCGACAGTAACCCAGAAAGGAAACCAAATGCCTGTGACGGGTCTTCTGCAGAACATGAACCTCGGCTTCGAACTCCGCCATCCCCGTCTTGCCCATTACTTGGGATTCGTTCCTCTTGACTGCAATCGGCGTCCCATTCAGCATCCCCTTGTAAACCACACCAAACCCACCCCTTCCAATAACATTGGCATCGTTGAAAAATTCCGTAGCCCTTTGAAGTTCCTCAATGGGAATGGTACTCACATTGTCGTTGCTCCCCTGGCTGTAAAGCTCGCTCCGAGCTCCCATGCTCACGTCATTGATTCCTATCTTGACCACGTCCGGCTCATTTGGAGGGGTCTTCGTTTGCACCTTCCAGAACTCCTGCTCGCGCTTCTTGCGGATGAGGTAGTAAATAAGCCCCCCGGCCAAACAGCCAACGATAACAATAACCGCAACAACTATGCCAACAATAAGCCCAGTCGAAGACTTCGACTTACCCTCACTAGCCGAAGTCGAGCCAGAAGAACCACCATTGCTCCCAGATGGCAGAGAGCCCGAAGAGCCTCCATCTCCAGGACTCACATCCTTCCCTATCGAAGGGTTCCCCGACAGCTTCACCGTGACGGACTTGTCGAAGTTCGGAACCTTCCCCGACAGGTCATTGTTCGACACGTCGAGCAGCTGTAAGCTCTTCAGCCCCGCCAGCGAATCCGGTATCGTCCCCGTGAGGTTGTTGTTACTGAGGACCAGCTTCTGGAGCGCGGTCAGTTTCGCAACGTCCGGCGATATCGTCCCGACGAGCTTCTGGCTGCCCAGGTTCAGCACGACCACGTCCTTCCCCTGGGGGTCGCAGGTGACCCCGGTCCACTTCCCCCGCAGGGGTCGTTCCCGCCCCACTGCTGCGCGAGCTCGACGGGGTACCCGAACCCGCCGGCCACCGCAAGCAGCACGTCCACCCTGGGGTCGCACGCCTCCCCAGCCGCGCCGCAGAACGTGTTCCCCTTGCCGACGTCGGCCGCCACCCCGCTCCCGAACACCGGCATCGGGCCCTGCAGGCAGTTGTTCGCCAGCGACGCGTTCCGCAGGGCGGGGGCGCCGGCCAGGGAGGCCGGGACGGGGCCCGTGAGCGAGTTGTCCCTGACGTTGAACGAGGCGAGGCTGGTGAGGTTGGAGAGGTCCGGAATGGGCCCCGTGAAGGCGTTGCTCTGCAGCCAGAGCAGGGAGAGCTGGTCCATGGCGCCGACGACGTCGATGCGCCCGGAGAGCCTGGCGTCGGACTTCTGGTTGTTGAGCCAGAGGTTCTTGATGGGGGATCCGGCGAAGGAGGCGGGCAGGGGGCCGGTGAGGGAGTTGTAGCTGAGGCGGAGGTCCTGGAGGCCGGGGAGCTGGCCGAGGAAGTCCGGCAGCGTGCCGGAGATGGAGGCGTTGGAGGCGGAGAAGGCGCGGAGGGAGGTGCATTGCGAGAGGTCGTCGGGGAGGGACCACGGGGAGAGGGGGTTGTCGTCGATGGAGAGGTCCTGGAGCGCGGAGAGGCCGGAGAAGAAGGCGGAGGGGAGGGAGGAGAAGCGGTTTCCGTCGAGGTAGAGCTTCTGCAAGCTGCTCATCCCGGCCATGGAGGGGAGGGGCCCCGAGAGGTCGTTGTTCTGGAGGGCGACGGTCTGGAGGGAGGTCAGGGAGGAGAAGGAGGGCGGCAGGGAGCCGGAGAGGGATCTGGAGGCCAGGTTGAGGGACGTCACTTGGCTGGAAGTGCAGCCGACGCCGGTCCACTTGCACGGGTCGGACCCCGGCTTCCAGTCCGAGGGAGCGTTCGCGATCGATCTCGCGAGGTCGGACATCGGATCGGCGGCGGAGACGCCGCCGACGACGAGGAGGAGGAGGAGGAAGAAGAATTTGAGGGCATTTTGGGACGACATTGTTAGAGAGAGAGAAAATTTGGGGGGGGAGGAGACGAGACAGACAGAGGTAGCGTAGAGAGGGATCTCCTCTCCGGGTAAAGTGTAAGAGAGAGAGAGAGAGAGGGGTATGGTATGGTATGGTATGGTAATGGTTATGTTGTGTGCCTGTGGGGTTTGGGTTGGCAAAAGCGCGTTCTTTAGTCTTGAAAAGTTGGTGAGTTGGGCTTGGGGAGCATTGATAATGATAGTGGTTTAATTATGCTACAACATACAAAAATTATAAAATTTTTATTTTATTTTGTTTTATTTTATTTTATTTTTAGTTGTCTATTGAAAATATTTTGTTCTACCATTACCTCTGCCCGTGGTTGAGTTGAGGACATCCATCTACATTCGGATTTGAATTGGATTGGAAGTGTATTATTCAGATAAGGAGTTCGATAGACTTGTAAGCAGGACCTGTCCTCATCCAAGACATACCGGACAACCATCCTGATCCGGAGTCTATTTTTGTAATATATATTATCTATTATTGGGAGGTTTTAAAACGATTCCAAATTAAGTCTTACAGGCTGTAAACTTCCATACTTTTTTCAATTATTTTTATTTATTTTACCTAAATAGTAATTTTTAAATATTTTTAAGAAAATATTTATTATTTATATATAACCTAGTCATAATTAATTTTTGGTATACATGTTGACTAAAATTACTAGCCATATTTACGTCCATTGTATGGTTATTAGCCAAGTTGTGGTTTAAATCATATTTTTTGCTTAATAATTAATTATAAAAGTTTTTAACTTTTTAGGAGACTCGGTTGCACCAAACTAGTCAAAACTTAACCCAAATCCATGTAGTGCGTCCAAATACGTCAATGTTATATATATATATATATATATATATATATATATATATATATATATATAAGGAAGGATCCGCATCTCCTCATTTTTGCATCCAAATCCATGTGGTTCAAATCAACGGTTAAGATTAGATGACTTAAACAGTATCCAACGGGTGTTAACATGATGTAAAACCCCTAAATTTTTATTTTTTTTATTAAATTTGGTACTGATTTAAAATTTTGTATTGTACATCGCGTAGTCGTATTGTACGTCGCGTACGAAATTTTATTTTTCGTAATTGCTCGACGAGTGCGAATATGTGCGAGCGTACATATTTAAAAAAAAATATTTTTCCTATTTTTATAGTTTCAAGATAATATATATAAAAATTATTTTTAGCTATCAAAATTTCTAAATTTATGATTTTATTTATGAGAAGTCTTTTTAGACAGTTATAATAATAAATAATATTCTTATAAAATTGTATTTTAGAAAAATATATTTATATAAATATTATTTGGTCATAGATTAATATTTCGTAATTATTTATTAGTTTATTTTTAAATAATAATATAATTTTTGAAATTATTATTATTAGTATTTTTGGAAATCATATTTTGAAGTTATTATGGCAATTTAAAATCTTGATTTGAATTATTTTAAATAGTTTGAAATAAGGATGAAGATTTATCTATGTTGGGTTTATTTGGGTTAAACTATATTTAGATTTGATTTTGATTGAATTGTTTTAAATTAATATGGTATTTATCTATTTGGGTTTTAAATAAAATCTTAATCCTTATCCAACTGGGAATTTCCACATCCTATAAATAGTCATGTACTCCTTCATAAATTTTTCACATCCATAAAATCCTCCACAAATGTGTCGTGCATCGTGTCTGTGTCCATCCGAAGTCTTAATCCAACTTTTACAATTACATAAAGTTTTCGTGTCGACAACCCCGACACGATTCAATAAATTCCTAATCCTAGCCCTAGCCTAGTCTTCGCTGCTTCTGCCCCTGTCGACCGCCATCACCACCTTCGCCCCATCACCATCCTCCGTCCCGTAAAACCTTCCGACCTCGCCAACTCGGCATCCCCGTCTCCCTGACTTCCTCCCCAGCACAACCCTGGCTATCGCCGTGGTCACTCTCCGACATACCCCTGTCCGTCCATCCATTGCCACCATCACCGAACTATCGGCCCAACCCACTCCACCTTCCTCTGCCTACCTTTCCAGCCACCGACTACCACCACCACCGCCAAATTACATCAACACCATCATCATCAAATCCCCGACCACGGCCAAGTTGGTCGCCACCCAAAATCCTCCACCCACACACTGCCAAAATTACCACGAGAGAACAGTAAAGGGGAAAACCCTTACCCAAAGTCGCCGCCGCCGACGCAAGCCGTCCGCGTCCGCTCTCCTCCTTCACCTTCCTTTCCTGCCTGTGACCGCCGGATGCCGCCCCACGTCGGAGAGCGCGTCCATCGAGAACCACGCTCCTGACCCGTCCGCCTTCGAACTCTGGCCACCCATACGCGCCACCGCACACAGCCGGTGGCTAGGTCATCGTCCCCGCCACGACTGTGCCGACGCCGTTCGCCATAGCTCCACCTGGCCTCGCCTTCCAACCGCAGCCGCGTCGACTGCGCCGACGCGCGCGTTCGCCTCCTCCGCCCGCCGTGACCTACTCCCCTCCTCCGCACGCGGCCCCATCTTCGCCGAGCACCCGCCTTCGCCGCCGGCGGAGCCCCTAATCCCGATCTCCTTCCTCTCTCTCCTCCGTCTTCCTCCCATCCCTCTCTGTGTCCCCGCCCCTTTCTCTCCCTATCTCTCTCGCTCAACCCTCTCATTCTCTCTCTGTCTCTAAAGAGAATAGGAGATAAAGTAGATAGTATTAATTATTATTATTATTATTATTAGTATTAGTATTAATTTTATTCTGTTGTTATTTTGATTTCCTTAAGTTGATTTATTATTATTATTATTATTATTATTATTATTATTATTATAGGTTAATAGTTTATTTTTTTTACTGTTATTAGTATAATATTATTAATATTAATAATATTATTGTTATTATACTAATAACAATATTATTTATTCTTTTTACCGTTATTATTAATATTATTATTAGTATAATCAGTTTATGGTTAGTAAACTCACGAGTTATGATTTTATTAAATATTAAGATTATTATTATTGTTATGATTATTAACAAAAATTTGCTAATTCGTTATATATATATATATATATATATATATATATATATATATATATATATATATATATATATATATATATATATATATATATACTTAGTTCCAAAATATATGGTGAATAAAATATATATTTACATTTACTTATTTTATTGGCCATATGTTGACAAATATTAATTTTTAAAATTATATTGGCTCTAGTATAGATTTGTGTGTTTACGAGTATAAATATTAATATATATTTTATTAGAATTATTACTACTATGGGCAATATTATCATTAATTTCGTATTGTGATTACTAAATATTATTTTGGAAATTATCATATTAGTTATGTATTTTAAAATAGATCTATTCACCTAAGTTTTACTTTAACAAAGTTTGACTTTGTCTTAAAACTGGTTTTCTAGATTTATAAATATTATCAATAATTATTTTTAACTAATGAAACTATAGTTTTCTACCTATGATTTTATTTTGACAAATTTAGGGTTTAGCCTAAAAACGATTTCTATTTTTCAAGTATGCATTTATCTAAAATTATTTTTTACTATAAAATATAGCTTCAAGCATTATAACTATTTTACTTTCACAAACCCTTCGACTATCCTTTTGTCCATGCCTAATTCCATCCTTCACAGCCTCTTGCCAAATTCTGTACTACTTTAAGCCGATCCTAACTAAGTTGACCGTTCTGGACCCGATGGAATACTCCGTGTCGTCAACAGAGGCTCCCTTGCATAGTTGTAACACCGAAGTCGATCTTGTGCCACATTTATTGTACCACACCAGGCAGCTCACCAGGCGTCGCAACAGGCAAGTATACCTTGCTAATTAACTGTCAAATTATTTATTTTCTGTATTATTTATTTTGTTTCATATTGTTAGTTCCTTTGTTATAACTTGTGCGTCCAAGCCATACTTGGGTGCAAGCGACTCTATTAATCGTTTTACTTTACTATATGCATGTTAACTTAGTGTTAGCGGACTACCTTCTTGTTGGGGGATATCCATATATCTCCTTTGGCTGTGACACTCACACTACACGGTTTGAGACATGCTGCTAGGGGCACGACTTATGGACTGGCCCTCTCTAAAGTCGTGTGACGGATAGATGATCGTAACTGTTATGACTAGGGTTTTAGAGACTCAAGCAGTTACAAAACTGGACGAGCCATGGACATGACTTGAACATTGTAAGAAATATTGGAGGAGGACAGTCGCTAGTGCGTATGGGAATCCAAACAGGTAAACCACAGTCTCCAGATGGAACTGTGGTGATTTATTTGCAGATACCCTCTGACGTTTTGGACGTTACGGCCGGATACAGATGACTGGATACCATTTACGTACACATAGCCTAAAATCCTACCCATGCGCATGAAAGTTGTCCTCTAAATTGCACATTAGGCGGTTAGAATCTCCTTTGCATATTTGTGTCTAGGATAGTCTTTTATATATTATTTTATTATTCTGACAGTTCATATTAGCTTGTTCTTCCTGTATCTTGCTACGTCCGTCTGAGGACCTGGTTATTCCCCAGGTGTGTGTTCATGTCTTCTACAGGTATCTTAGCCGGGATCGTGGTCTTCTCCATTTATTCGAAGATGACGTGACTTGGTTCCTCCTTGCTACTTCCACTTAGCCTTTTATATATCATGTACTTCTTCCTTTTTATTTTGGTTGGTAGTGGATGTGTCTCCACCCAACATATTGTACCAAGATAATTCATTATATGCTATCTTTTATTTCTTTATTTTGTGGATAAGATTAATTAGTTGTGGTTTGCTGTATTTTACAGCTTATGTATACATACAAGACCCATGTACTTCGTATGTATACAGCTGGCATGTTTACGTACTTGGTCCTACGTATTTTGGGACTGGAGCGTTACATATTTTTGTGGTGGCCCATGCAGGTCAAGATAAATTGTTTGGTTACTTTGCCGTACCAAGCAAGCCTGCGTATAGGATTAGAGTCTAGGATCTCATCCACACACTTGACTGCCTTCTCGCTTGACTCCTCGATTTGCATCTTGCTTGATTCCCTCTACCGTTAATTCTTATCCTTCTTTCGTGCTTGATGTTAGTTAGAAAGGTAACCCATACTAGGTGGACATGAACCATTATTCTATCACCCTACTAGTTTAACTCTTGTAAGTTGGATAGAAGGCCTTATGACCTAGCAATCCCTTTGTCCTTGTGACCTATATTAGCAAGTTCACTTACGCTCTAGAATTTAGAGGACCCTAACCCATCTAGTCAACCAAAAACTTGGACAAAGAGACTATAGGACGACTGTATAGAGACCAACATAGGATATAACTTAGAGTCTTAAGGAGTTTGAATTAATTCTACTCTATTTCAATCTTATTCCCTCGTGCTTATGTTTTTTTTTACCATCTTAATTAAATGTTGCTACTATAGCCTAGTTTTGCAAGTTTAATCGTTATCAAACTTGTTCGAGACACATGCTATTGAGCGCGCGCTCACTAACATATTGTCTAGTCAGGACCGGTGCATGATAGTCTGATCAACCAAGTGCACTTTGGTTCGCTTTTATTTATCGTTCTACGTAGATGGAGACATAGCTAAACTTGCCCCCTAGAGTCCCATCTGCGACATCCTTGGCAACTCTTTTGGAATTATTCAGTCGCCTTTGAACCACGTGTTCGTATTCAATAAACATCTCATTCGAACTCTTATTCATTTTTGTCTTTCACTTAATTTGGAAGGACAGAACACTCGTACTTGATAGATAGAAACCAAGTGTTCCCCTATGACCATGATAGTTATAGTTAGCCATCAACCAAGCCACGTATTTACAACTTCGCCTCGAGTTATTCGCTCTATCCTTCGACTTTTGATTGTGATCTCTAATCATTTGAAAATTAGAAGTGACTAGAATTATTTCCTTAACCACCCCTAAATCTAGACGCGTAACTTCACTCTAAGGAACCATGTACCCTTGCTCTCTAATTACTTTACCTTCATTACCTAACCCTTAAATCCTTCTCTATCTTGCCTTAGCTAGCGACCCTCATCCATTACCATATCCGTGCATTATTTTCGTATTTATCTAAATCACGATTCCTTAATGTATGTTTGTGTTAAATGTTGTTTTCTTGCCTCGTCCAACGATTTGATCGTACCCTTGTATCTTCTCACCCCCTACTTATTCTTAATTTCGAGGATAAAATTCTTGTAAGTTGGGTAGGATGTAAAACCCCTAAATTTCTATTTTTTTATTAAATTTGGTTCTGATTTAAAATTTTGTATTGTACGTCGCGTAGTCGTATTGTACGTCGCGCACAAAATTTTATTTTTCGTAATTGCTCGACGAGTGCGAATATGTGCGAGCGTACATATTTAAAAAAAATTCCTATTTTTATAGTTTTAAGATAATATATATAATAATTATTTTTAGCTATCAAAATTTCTAAATTTATGAGAAGTCTTTTAGACAGTTATAATAATAAATAATATTCTTATAAAATTGTATTTTAAAAAAATATATTTATGTAAATATTATTTGGTCATAGATAAATATTTCGTAATTATTTATTAGTTTATTTTTAAATAATAATATAATTTTTAAAATTATTATTATTAGTATTTTTGGAAATTATATTTTGAAGTTATTATGGCAATTTAAAATCTTGATTTGAATTATTTTAAATAGTTTGAAATAAGGATGAAGATTTATCTATGTTGGGTTTATTTGGGTTAAACTATATTTAGATTTGATTTTGATTGAATTGTTTAAATTAATATAGTATTTATCTATTTGGATTTTAAATAAAATCTTAATCCTTATCCAACTGGAAATTCTCACATCCTATAAATAGGCAGGTACTCCTCCATAAATTTCTCACATCCACAAAATCCTCCACAAATGTGTCATGCATCGTGTCTGTGTCCATCCGAAGTCTTAATCCAACTTTTACAATTACATAAAGTTTTCGTGTCGACAACCCCGACACGATTCAATAAATTCCTAATCCTAGCCCTAGCCTAGTCTTCGCTGCTTCTGCCCCTGTCGACCGCTATCACCACCTTCGCCCCATCACCATCCTCCGTCCCGTAAAACCTTCCGACCTTGCCAACTCGGCATCCCCGTCTCCCTGACTTTCTCCCCAGTACAACCCTGGCCATCGCCGTGGTCACTCTCCGACATAACCCTGTCCGCCCATCCATTGCCACCACCACCGAACTATCGGCCCAACCCACTCCACGTCCCTCTGCCTACCTTCCCAGCCACCGACTACCACCACCGCCGCCAAATTACATCAACACTATCATCATCAAATCCCCGACCACGGCCAAGTTGGTCTCCACCCAAAATCCTCCACCCACACACTGCCAAAATTACCACGAGAGAACAGTAAAGGGGAAAACCCTTACCCAAAGTCGCCGCCGGCGGTGCAAGCCGTCCGCGTCCGCTCTCCTCCTTCACCTTCTTTTCCCGCCTGCGACCGCCGGACGCCGCCCCACGTCGGAGAGTGCGTCCTTCGAGAACCACGCTCCTGACCCGTCCGCCTTCGAACTTCGGCCACCCATACGCGCCACCGCATACAGCCGGTGGCTAGGTCATCGTTCCCGCCACGACTGTGCTGACGCCGTTCGCCATAGCTCCGCCTGGCCTCGCCTTCCAACCGCAGTCGCGTTTACCGCACCGACGCGCGCGTCCGCCTCCTTCGCCCGCCGTGACCTACTCCCCTCCTCCGCACGCGGCCCCATCTTCGCCGAGCACTCGCCTTCACCGCCGGCGGAGCCCCTAATCCCGATCTCCTTCCTCTCTCTCCTCCGTCTTCCTCCCATCCCTCTCTGTGTCCCTGCCCCTTTCTCTCCCTATCTCTCTCGCGCAGCGCAGTTTGGTTCATACGCTGCCTTTTGGAAGCGTATGACTTGCGTATGCTGGCTTGGATAGTAAGGAGTCGTATGGAGTTCATACGCTGCCTTTTGGAAGCGTATGACTTGCGTACGCTGGCTTGGATAGTAAGGAGTCATATGGAGTTCATACGCTGCCTTTTGGAAGCGTATGACTTGCGTACGCTGGCTTGTATAGTAAGGAGTCGTATGGAGTTCATACGCTGCCTTTTGGAAGCGTATGACTTGCGTACGCTGGCTTGTATAGTAAGGAGTCGTATGGAGTTCATACGCTGCCTTTTGGAAGCGTATGACTTGCGTACGCTGGCTTGTATAGTAAGGAGTCGTATGGAGTTTATACGCTGCCTTTTGGAAGCGTATGACTTGCGTACGCTGGCTTGTATAGGAAGGAGTCGTATGGAGTTCATACGCTGCCTTTTGGAAGCGTATGACTTGCGTACGCTGGCTTGGATAGTAAGGAGTCGTACCTGACTTGAGCGTAGCCTGACTTGGGCATAGACCAACCTTGGCGTAATCTAACCTTGGTGTTTCTATTTGCTCTATAATAGTTGACTTTCATACCTTGGTACGAATTAACATTGATGGGTAATTTTACTAATAATTGATCATGTGTTCATAGTTGGAACTGAGAGACTGGTTAGTCGTCTTATTGAATTGAATGAATGAGACACGTTCATATTAACTATGAACTATGGTAATCGACTGGCTAATCCCGAACCTCGGCATACAGACACATGCATGCTTCAATCTAATTAATTATTTAATTATTTATTTTTCTACAAAAGCAGCATGTGTACTTTATGGTCAAGGCATGATTATTTTGTGGTTAGATTTGATTTTGCATTACGCTATGTAAGACCTACAACCTAGCGGCACGGGTATCGTTGTAGAGTTGCGCATATCGTACCCCGTACGAACGTACTCATTTGAATAACCATGATCCACGGCATGGGATTTCACTCAACATAGAAATTATTAAGTTAAATAAAATAATAATTACATGGAGAGAATGGATTCCCGAGTTCTTACATGGCAGCCCTCTTGGGACTATTAAGTGCCCGACAGGTCGGCTGGTCCCCACAGATACTGTAAGCCTGCCACACGGGCACGGAGCGGTATCTGGTTATATTATTTATTATATATTATATATTGATGACGGGCGTCCTGCTAGGACTCGTCTAATTTATGATTGGCGCAATTGATTGATGGGGTAAACTAGCCTTGCTTGCACATAGTGAGAACTGAGAAATCTTTTATTGCATAATTCCAGGATAACTTGGAACACATAGTAGCAAGCCGTAATAGTTGAATGGCCGTTTAAATTGATTTGTTTGTATACTGTACCTACTCTGTTGCCTAACTAAGATGATCAGAATGTCAGGACATGACGGGCCAACTTCTGTCTTTGTTTGGTTGGGAGGTTGGTTCGAAGTGTCGTGATGTTATGAGGATCCTAGTGGCAAGCAGAGATCTATTTATCATATTTCTCATTACTGGTTTTAGTTCTCATGTCGTGCTTCCTTGTGGTACTTGCTATTAGAGGTCTAACCTCTCTGGTTTTGCATGGCCAGATTTAGAGCCGGTTCCCGAGGACTCAGCTTACTTCTACCTCCAAGATGGTCAACACTAGAGGGATGATCGCAGGAGGACTCGAGTGGGTTTCTTACTTCCCCGCTCGTTTTGTTATCTACTTTATACCTTGCCGTTTGGCACCGACATGTTAGTCGGATCGTCTTGTACTTACTTTTACATAATTGTAACTAAGTCAGGCTGCAGCTGATAACAATTGTGCATGCCTTGCTACATCATCTGGCTATGTTTTATAAAGCCAGATATCAAAGAATATTTTGACTAAGCGTTTGGGACGCCTTACTGCTTTATCTTATATGTTCTCTATTTTTGTTTCTTGTTTGAATGATTGAGACAATAGATGTGAAGTGACCATAGTGAGACTTTCATGTAGTATGCACCCCCTCGTCTTGTAGACAGCATTGATCGTATTATACGGTATTCATCTACCCGTAATACGTAGCTGGCTGAGTCATTCCCCCGCTCTCTAGTATTCTGGTTCTGGGGCGTGACAAGGTTTTAGTGGTGGCCCATGCAGGTCTGATTTCAGACTTGTGGGGTGTTTTGATTTGTAGGATGTCTCAATCACACACATTCTCCCTTGATCTCATGATTCGTTGTTCTCAATTCTATCTTGACATTCCAGTATCCCTTGACTTCATTGATCTTTCCTGTCCGATCGTTTGATGGTTTTCTTGTCCCTTTTCTTAGGGGCACCTCGTCCGTATCTGTCAGGATTGGGCAACAACAACAAGGGCAGCATGGATAACCTGATCAGGTTGGTCAGCAACAAGGGTTAGAACTACTTCATGAGACTATTCAAGAAGAGGTGATAGTAGAACCAGCAGTTGGACCGCAGTATCCGGAGGTTCCAACACCGCCAATAGTTTCACCTACCCCTGTAGAATTGGACACACTAGCCCTTCTGGAGATCATGAGAGGGATGATGGCTACTCAGTAACACTAGATGTTAGCCCAGCAGCGCATGCACGCTCAGTTATAAGAGTAGAATATACTACTCAACCAAGGGTTGCAGACAGCTTTGGAAAGAGGGGAAAGGCCGGATTCTGGAGCATCGACCAGATTTTGCAAGTTCAATCCCCGCCATTTTGAAGGAACGGAGGATGCCATCTCAGCAGATGCATGGCTTAAGGATATTGAGGCTATTTTGACAGCCGCTAAGGTGCCGGCAGAAGAACGTGTGGATCAGGTGAAGTTGTTACTTTAGGATCTCGCACGTGATTGGTGGAAATCAGAGGAGGTAGGCATCAGACGTCCTGTAGCTTGGGACGATTTTACTGCAAGGTTCAAGACGAAGTATTATGGAGTTGTGGCGCAGTTTGAGCTACAACAGAAGTTTATCAACCTCAAGCAGGCCGGCAAGACGGTAGATGCTTATGCAGCGGAGTTCTGCAGATTAAGTAGGTTTGCCCCAGAGATGGTAGCGACGGAGCGCCAGAGGCTATGAGGTTTCAGCAAGGGTTTCATCTTGAGCTCTTGCAATTGATAGAGGAGCACAATTACCAGACTTTTGATGAGATATTGACGGCAACCCGAAGGCATGAGATCACCATTCAGAGGATCACAGTAAGGACTGGAGGTCAGAAGAGATCTCACAGTCAGATTGAAGGAGGAGGGGAAGCAGCGCCCCGAACAACAGCACCATCCCTTGGCATTCGCATTCACGATGTGGCAATGCGAGGGCCAGCACCACCACCCAGGCAGCAGCAGCAACAGAAGAAGAACCAGCAACCCCCAGCGGGCTGTACTTATTGTGGAAAGATGGGGCACACTAGAGATGTGTGTCGGGCATTAAATGGACTGTGTTTGATATATGGAAATCCAGATCATCGGGTTACCACATGTCCCATGAATTCGAGGTCAGGAGGACCAGGGCAACAGTTTCCTGCTCTGCCAGCACCAGGGGCAGGGCAGTATCGAGGACCAGCGGTAACAGTGAGACCATTGGCCCAGCGTCCGTTAATGCCACAGGCTCAGATGTTTCGGCAGCAGGGACCGCCGATGCAGCAGCACCAGCATAGACCACCCCAGCATCATCAAGGCAGGGGCCAGCAGCAGCACCAGACTAGGCCACCGCATGGAAACCAGCAAGGAGGTCGAGGGCAGGCATTCACTCTGTCCTTGGAGGAGGCATTAGCATCAGGGGTTGTTGTGGCAGGTAACATTCTCGTCGGCTCATATCCCGCAGTAGCATTGTTTGATTCAGGAGCATCACACTCATTTATATCTGCACAATTTACGACACGGCTAGGAATGGAGTTCGAGGCATTGCCAGGGAGGTTGAATATACTCACTGGCAATGGGCTCGTAGGAGTTAGTAGAGTTATTCTAGCGTGTAGTGTTGTAGTTTGCGGGCATTCCTTACCCGCCCAGTTGATAGAATTTCCTGTTGGAAATTTCGACGTTATCTTAGGCATGGACTGGCTGAAAGACAGTCATACGACAATAGATTGTCGTAGTGGGAGTGTATCTTTTGATATTTCAGGCATGAAGAGATTCACCTTAGTCAGATCAGAGGCAACTCAGCAAGAGCAAGGAGTAATAACGGCAATTGAAGAAGTTCAGGTTCCGAAGGTAGTTGAAGAATTTCTAGACGTATTTCCCGAAGAACTTTTCGGTCTGCCACCGGTTAGAGATATTGAGTTCAGTATAGAATTGGCACCTGGGACTAAACCGATATCAGATCGGGTTTACAGAATGGCGGATTCAGAGCAGGCCAAGGTATGTCAGTACATAGAGGAACTGAAGGAGAAGAAGTTTATCCAAGCCAGCATATCGCCATGGGCAGCACCAGTGGTACTTGTGGGGAAGAAGGATGGATCATCCAGATTGTATATCGACTACAAGAATCGGCAACAGTAAAGAATAAGTACCCACTACCCAGGATCGACGACTTGTT
This sequence comes from Iris pallida, assembly GCA_029216955.1. Lineage (NCBI taxonomy): Eukaryota > Viridiplantae > Streptophyta > Magnoliopsida > Asparagales > Iridaceae > Iris > Iris pallida. Next base: position 9,152,173 of record JANAVB010005600.1, read on the forward strand.
TGACCAGTTGAGCACAGCTAGAGTTTTCTCCAAGATAGATCTTCGTTCAGGGTACCATCAAGTGATGGTTCGAAAGGAAGACATTCCCAAGACAGCATTCAGGTCGAAGTATGGACATTATGAATTCTTAGTAATGCCGTTTGGTTTGACCAATGCTCCAGCTATATTCATGGATTTGATGAACCGTATCTTTATGCCGTATTTAGATCAGTTTATCGTAGTATTTCTCGACGACATTCTTGTGTACTCTGCTAGTGAAGAGGAGCATGAAGACCACCTCAGGAAAGTGTTGCAGGTTCTGAGAGAGAACCAGTTGTATGCCAAGCTCAGCAAGTGTGAGTTCTGGGCGGATCACATTTCATTTTTGGGTCATATTGTATCAGGAGCTGGAGTAGCAGTGGATCCCAAGAAGGTAGAAGCAGTAGAGAGTTGGCCAGTACCCAAGACCGTAGCTGATGTACAGAGTTTCTTGGGATTGGTAGGATATTACAGAAGATTTGTGTCAGATTTTGCAAGACTTTCAGCACCCATGACCCGCTTGACACGGAAGGATGTGTCATTTGTCTGGTCGACAGAATGCCAGTCATCGTTTGAAAATTTGAAGCAGAAGTTGATATCAGCGCCTATTCTTACATTGCCAGTTGGACCCGAAGGTTTTACCGTATATTGTGATGCGTCAGGTAAAGGACTTGGATGTGTCCTTATGCAACATGGGAAGGTGATAGCGTATGCATTTAGGCAACTTCGAGACCACGAGAAAAATTATCCAACTCATGATTTAGAGTTGGCGGCAGTAGTATTTGCTTTGAAGCTATGGAGGCATTACTTATATGGTGACCGAGTAGACATGTACACAGACCACAAAAGTCTGAAGTACATCTTTACTCAGAAGGAGCTGAACATGAGGCAGAGAAGATGGTTAGAGCTGATCAAGGATTATGACGTGGAGCTTCAGTATCATCCAGACAAGGCTAATGTGGTAGCAGACGCTCTCAGCAGAAGAGGCGGCACATTTATGTTGACAACGCAGAAGCACATCTTAGAAGACCTTCAGGAGATGGGCATCGAAGTTATACTTCCTAATGATATTGGAATTCTGGCGAGTCTACAAGTTCAATCCGACTTGGTAGGCAGGATCAAGGCGGCCCAGGCACAGGACCCAAGGATTCAGAAGCTTAGGGCAGAATGTGAGTCAGGACTCAGAAAAGAGATGCAAATCCACAAAGATGGTACGCTTAGGTTTGGATCACGTCTATATGTACCTAGTGGAGATATCAGACAGGAAGTTATGACAGAAGCTCACAGTTCTCAGTATTCTATACATCCTGGAGGGACCAAGATGTACCAAGATATCAAGCAGCACTTCTGGTGGAACGGGATGAAGAGGGAGATAGCCAGGTTTGTTTTCCGTTGCTTGATATGTCAGCAAGTAAAGGCAGAACAGCAGAGGCCAGCTGGATTATTACAACCGCTTCCTATTCCGGAATGGAAGTGGGAACACATCACAATGGACTTTGTGACCGGTTTATCGAGATCACCAAGTGGTAAAGATGCTATTTGGGTGATAGTAGATCGGCTTACAAAGGTAGCACATTTTCTTCCTTTCAGAGTAGGGCAATCTACAGAAAAGTTGGCAGAGTTGTATATGCAACAGATAGTCAGGCAGCATAGAGTCCCTGTCAGTATTGTGTCAGACCGAGATACCCGCTTTATATCACATTTCTGGAAGAGCTTGCATCATAGTCTGGGTACCAAGTTAAGATTTAGCACGGCTTACCATCCGCAGACGGACGGGCAATTAGAAAAGACAATTCAGACTTTGGAAGATATGTTGCGAGCTTACACTCTGGAATTTGGAGAATCTTGGGAAAGCCACCTGCACTTAGTTGAGTTCTCATACAACAACAGTTATCAAGCCAGTATCCAGATGGCACCATTTGAGGTACTATATGGTAAGAAGTGTAGATCGCCACTAGCATGGGATGATATCGGAGAAAGGAAGATGCTAGGCCCAGAAATGATTATCCAGACGGTTGAAGTGATTAAGGGAATTAGAGAGCGACTTCGTGTTGCGCAGGATCGGCATCGTCATTGGGCAGACCAGCATCGTAGGCCGCTAGAGTTTTCTGTTGGGGACCACGTGTTCTTGCAGATCTCACCTACCCGTGGGGTCATTAGATTTAGCGTTCGCAGAAAGTTGAGTCCACGATACGTAGGCCCATTTGTTATTCTTAATAGGGTAGGCGATGTTGCTTATCGTTTGTCCCTTCCACCTTCGTTACGAGAGGTGCATGACGTGTTTCATGTATCTCAATTGCGAAGGTATGTATCGGACCCCAGCCATATCCTCGATCATTCAGAACTGGTTGTTGGTACCAACCTGTCTTACGAGGAGCAGCCTGTGTCCATCTTGGACCGAAGATAAAGATACTCAAGAACCGAACAATTAACCTTATCCGGGTTGCTTGGGGTCATCACTCTTTGGGAGAGTCGACGTGGGAACGTGAGGATGATATCCGATCACGGTATCCACACCTGTTTGACTTACAAGGTATATCTTTTTCTGTGTACCTTGATTGTCTTGATTCCTCATGCTTATCACCTTTTGGGTAGAATTGCTTGATATCGTAGATTGTTAAATATAGATATGTTACTTGCTATGGACATTGTAAAATGATTGCTTGATTGAATTGCTTGTACTTAGATTAGTTTAGCCCCGATGTTTCTATCCTGCTTGGATTTGAAATTCCGAGGACGGAATTTTTCTAAGGAGGGTAGAGATGTCACTCCCCGTTCCCAGAATGCGTATTTTTATACATGTATTACTCAAATATATTTATTTAATATTTATCATGTATTATCCTGTATTTAAATTCCTTTAAATTTATGTTAATTAATTATCTGTATTTTACTTTCTGCTTTTATTTCTCTGCTAGACTTTGGGTTCGACTTGGTTTGGTTTAGTTAGTTGGTTCATCATGAACCAAACCTAACACCCCCACCTACCACCACCTTTTCATTTAAAGCCAACCCCCCTTTTCTCTCTCTTCATTATTTTTTCCTTCATTATCACTCTTCTTCTTCTTCCTCATCACTCCCTCCACCTACCAAACCGTAGGCAAGTACAACTTGCTTTCCATGAGAACCCATGTTTTTATAGTTCAATTATCTTCCTCTCATGATCCTAAGAGAGTTTAGAACTTGGCATTTTTTATTTCGAAGCCTTAATTTTTGTAGATCTAGAAATGAGTTATTTTTCGAATTTTGGTAGTTTTGATCTATTAAAATTTTTTGTTTGCAAGTTTTGATGGTCCCATGTTGTAGAGGATTTTATTCTACCCAAATTTGACCTTTGGAAAGTTGGATTTGGACTTGTTTTGGCCAAGTTATGGACTTTTGAAGCCTTGGGTGCAAACCATGGAGTTCTTGCTGTTTTGGAGAAGAAAGTGAGCAGTGTGCGCTAGCTTTTTAGCTTGCGCCACTGAGCTACGCGCGCTCTTTAGCGCAGCGCAGTTTGGTTCATACGCTGCCTTTTGGAAGCGTATGACTTGCGTACGCTGGCTTGTATAGTAAGGAATCGTATGGAGTTCGTACGCTGCCTTTTGGAAGCGTATGACTTGCGTACGCTGGCTTGGATAGTAAGGAGTCGTATGGAGTTCATACGCTGCCTTTTGGAAGCGTATGACTTGCGTACGCTGGCTTGGATAGTAAGGAGTCGTATGGAGTTCATACGCTGCCTTTTGGAAGCGTATGACTTGCGTACGCTGGCTTGTATAGTAAGGAGTCGTATGGAGTTCATACGCTGCCTTTTGGAAGCGTATGACTTGCGTACGCTGGCTTGTATAGTAAGGAGTCGTATGGAGTTCATACGCTGCCTTTTGGAAGCGTATGACTTGCGTACGCTGGCTTGTATAGTAAGGAGTCGTATGGAGTTCATACGCTGCCTTTTGGAAGCGTATGACTTGCGTACGCTAGCTTGTATAGTAAGGAGTCGTATGGAGTTCATACGCTGCCTTTTGGAAGCGTATGACTTGCGTACGCTGGCTTGGATAGTAAGGAGTCGTACCTGACTTGAGCGTAGCCTGACTTGGGCATAGACCAACCTTGGCGTAATCTAAACTTGGTGTTTCTATTTGCTCTATAATAGTTGACTTTCATGCCTTGGTACGAATTAACATTGATGGGTAATTTTACTAATAATTGATCATGTGTTCCTAGTTGGAACTGAGAGACTGGTTAGTCGTCTTATTGAATTGAATGAATGAGACACGTTCATATTAACTATGAACTATGGTAATCGACTGGCTAATCCCGAACCTCGGCATACAGACACATGCATGCTTCAATCTAATTAATTATTTATTTATTTATTTTTCTACAAAAGCAGCATGTGTACTTTATGGTCAAGGCATGATTATTTCGTGGTTAGATTTGATTTTGTATTACGCTATGTAAGACCTACAACCTAGCCGTACGGGTATCGTTGTAGAGTTGCGCATATCGTACCCCGTACGAACGTACTCATTTGAATAACCATGATCCACGGCATGGGATTTCACTCAACATAGAAATTATTAAGTTAAATAAAATAATAATTGCATGGAGAGAATGGATTCCCGAGTTCTTACATGGCAGCCCTCTTGGGACTATTAAGTGCCCGACAGGTAGGCTGGTCCCCACAGATACTGCAAGCCTGCCACACGGGCACGGAGCGGTATCTGGTTATATTATTTATTGTATATTATATATTGATGACGGGCGTCCTGCTGGGACTCGTCTAATTCATGATTGGCGCAATTGATTGATGGGGTAAACTAGCCTTGCTTGCACATAGTGAGAACTGAGGAATCTTTTATTGCATAATTCTAGGATAACTTGGAACACACAGTAGCAAGCCGTAGTAGTTGAATGGCCGTTTAAATTGATTTGTTTGTATACTGTACCTACTTTGTTGCCTAACTAAGATGATCAGAATGTCAGGACATGACGGGCCAACTTCTGTCCTTGTTTGGTTGGGAGGTTGGTTCGAAGTGTCGTGATGTTATGAGGATCCTAGTGGCAAGCAGAGATCTATTTATCATATTTCTCATTACTGGTTTTAGTTCTCATGTCGTGCTTCCTTGTGGTACTTGCTATTAGAGGTCTAACCTCTCTGGTTTTGTATGGCCAGATTTAGAGCCGGTTCCCGAGGACTCAGCTTACTTCTACCTCCAAGATGGTCAACACTAGAGGGATGATCGCAGGAGGACTCGAGTGGGTTTCTTACTTCCTCGCTCGTTTTGTTATCTACTTTATACCTTGCCGTTTGGCACCGACATGTTAGTCGGATCGTCTTATACTTACTTTTACATAATTGTAACTAAGTCAGGCTGCAGCTGATAACAATTGTGTATGCCTTGCTACATCATCTGGCTATGTTTTGTAAAGCCAGATATCAAAGAACATTTTGACTAAGCGTTTGGGACGCCTTACTGCTTTATCTTATATGTTCTCTATTTTTGTTTCTTGTTTGAATGATTGAGACAATAGATGTGAAGTGACCATATTAAGACTTTCATGTAGTATGCACCCCCTCGTCTTGTAGACAGCATTGATCGTATTATACGGTATTCATCTACCCGTAATACGTAGCTGGCTGAGTCATTCCCCCCGCTCTCCAGTATTCTGGTTCTGGGGCGTGACAGGGCGTTACACATGAGGATGCAAAAAATTGGAGATGTTGATCCCTCTCTCTCTCTCTCTCTATATATATATATATATATATATATATATATATATATATATATATATATATATATATATATATGAAGCAATGGGTAATTGTTTGTGAACTCGCCTCCACTGGGGCTTGAACTCCGACCACTTGGGCCGCATGTATCTCTCTTAACCATTAGGCTAGAGGTCATTTGCAAAAAAACTCTCTCTCTCTCTCTCTCTATATATATATATATATATATATATATATATATATATATATATATATATATATATATATATATATATATATATATAGGGGCGGCCCGGGGGAGGGGCAGACGGGGTATGGTTCCGGGGCACCAAAACCTAAGGGCAAATAATTTTAAGATTTAGTAATATATATTATATAATATTAATATATAATAAAAGAGTTGGTAAAAGAAAAAAATGACAATTACTTTTACATTAGTGAAAGTTTGTCCCTTCCGAATCCAGAGAAGAAGAACTTCTTATCTTGCAATTCCATAGGCGAATTGATGGCCAACGATAAGTGTTCCTGAAAATTGTTAATTTTAATTCTCGCTTCTTCTTTCTTCTACTTATAATTGAATCCCAAACTCCTTTTTTTCTTTCAATTTATCCTTCAAGACCTCTTCTACTGTCCATAATTTTAAAATCTACTTAGGAATTTGAAGTTAAGAATTAGGATTTTACAATCGTTGAATTGACGTGAGTTGCAGCTAAGATAACAACTACTCACTGAAACGATGACGCAAGTTCAGTTGAACATACTCCATATAATGAACTTGAGGTCTAAAATTCGAATTTTAATGATGAACTTGATTGTTGGTGATGCTAATAGCGACAATAACTTTAACAATCTTGAGTTGCACTGATGAATTATTGAATTTTGAGTAAACTGTTTTCGAATTTTTGCATAACATACTTTGGAATATTGTATTACGTAGTGGATTTTAATAAATATTAGTGATAAGATGATTTGGGGATTGTTGAATTTGGTATTTGGATTGATTTGAGGATTGTTGGATTTGATATTTGGATTTGGATCATGTGCGGAAATGAAATGTTCAGTACAAAGATGTCATTTTCATTATTCTAATTAACCATTACAGAAAAGTCAATTTGATAGTTAGATTGATCTAGTTTTTAGATGTTGTTTAGTCGAACTTGAGTTGGAATGAGTTATGTAGTTTGATTATTCAATTATATGAAAAATGGTGCAAGAGTTTGTGTATAGGAGTTTTTATTGATTTTGTAGAATATTTTATGATATTGTTTTTAATCGTGATCAAGACGCTTCTACTTAAATTTCTATGGTTCTATTTTTTCAAGAGAAACAATATTTTAACGATATCCTAAATTTATAATGCGCTCATGATAATGAAACAATGAATCTTCTCCAAAAAAAAAAAATTAACACTTAGTTTTCAATATATCCCAACAAGTGACATCATTTTAGATTTCATCATGGACATTAAAATACTCCTGGCCGGCCATATATATATATATATATATATATATTTATATATTTATATATATATATATATATATATATATATATATATATATATATATATATATATATATATATATATATATATATAAAACAAATATATATATATATAAATATATATATATATATAAAACAAATATATATATATATATATAATATATATATATATATATATATATATATATATATATATATTATATATATATATATATATATATATATATATATAGGACTAGTGGTTACAACCGGGGCTCCTGTGGGGGAGACCACGGTTCGAGCCCAGCACCCCCCCCCCCCCCCCCCCCCCCCGGGCGTTGGCTGGGTGACTTTGTCCACGGGTGTACGAAGCCTTCTTGGTTGGGGTGGGGGTCCCTGCTCTGGGTTGTAGACCCCTCTCCGCGGAAAGGGGGCTCCCTGTCGAGCGGGTTGTAAACCTCACTACACTTGTGTTGGCCGGGTGGCCGTGCCACGGACCCGAGAGGATCAAGAACGGACATTATATATATATATATATATATATATATATATATATATATATATATATATATATATATAAATTTTTATTTAAATTAATATATTTTTATTTTTGGAAAGTTATGTATAGAAAATATTTATGAATATAGTCCTAGTTGGCATTAGTGTATATTTGACCAAAAGTCAAATCAAATCTCAATTAGGCTTGGAATGCATCAAGGTACATCATATATCTATTTTATGTATATATTCAGATTTTAGATTGATATATATATATATATATATATATATATATATATATATATATATATATATATATATATATATATATATATTTTATTTTTAATATATATATATATATATTAAAAATAAAATATATATATATATATATATATATATATATATATATATATATATATATATATATATATATATATATATATATATAGAGAGAGAGAGAGTTTCATATACGAAAACTATATAAATAAATTTCTAACTGACTAATCACCCTAACAAACTCCCTACTTCCTAAAACAAGCCAACCAACCAAACCTCTTTCCCCGCTTTGGCGAACCCTTATTTTCTTCTCATGTACGTAAGCTTCCCTCTCCCAATCCCATTAATATTCTCATATATTTAAATCTAAATATGTATATACATTCAATCTTTTAAACTCATCTATATATATCCAGCCATCACCAAAACCCAAAATTCTAACCCTAACTAATTTATGCCTTCTTCTTCTCTTGGCCAAATCCTACTCCTTCCTTAAAACTTTCGACCACCCCTTAGCTCCATATCTATCCATCTCCATCCTCCACATCAACCACCTCTTCCTCCATCACAAACCCATCTTCGTAAATATTTTCGAATGACACAAAAGGTTTGTCAAATTACATTTGAAAATTAGATTTAGGTTTATGAAAATATTGTTTAAATTATTTTGATGACATTAAATATTTATTTGAATTACTATTGTAACTAAATATTGGATTAGATTTAATTAATTAAGTTTTAAATATTTATTTGATTTAAATTTATGAAAAATATTTATTCATTAGATTTGATCCTTCCCTAATTAGTAAATTGAGTCAATCTCCATCTATTTAAGGAAAACCTTTTTTTTTTCCTTCCAATCTAATCCTAATTAAATAATTGCTCCCATTATATATACCTATTAAACTTATGAACATCTCTCTTCTTCTTTTTTCCAATTTTTTCTCTTTTTTGTCCAAAATAGGTCAAAATTTGTCATAAATTCAGCCTCGTTTTTAAGAATCTCTAACAATTTCACGAAACCGTTGCAACCAACTCAGGACTCCATTTTACCTCCATTTTTTTTGTTTGAACCGTATTGAGGTTAGCTTCGATAATCTATAATTTATTTTAGAAAATTTGTAATATATTTTCCTGTAATATTGTATGAGTGTCAGTTGTTCAAAAAATGATGTGTTGCATTATTTTTAAGATTTATGGAGATCCTAAAATCCGCTTTGCAAACCGTTTGATGTTTGAAAGCTGACACATAGATCTACAGCATAAAAATTTTACAAAAATTATTAAAATTGTTTAATATTTTGTTTAATTCGTAGAATCCATAGATGACCGGTGATTTGCTGAATTAGTAGCAGTTAGCCATATTTGTAATAACTTTCAACCAAATTGTGATTCGGTGGTGCACGTCAACTGCAACTTAATTCGAGACAAGTACACTATTGATTTATATTCTTAATACATTATAAATACTTTTCTTACAATATTTATAGTTAGTATTCATTTTGAGACACGACTGTGACACGATAGGATTGTCGTACCATTGCTATGTTATTGTTGATTAGTGAGTCGGGAGAGAAAATGCTTAGTAAGTATGTAAACAAATCCAACTAATGCTAATGTGGATAGCTAAGTCATACAAATCACGTATGGGTTAGCCATGCCTTTAAATGTGGATAGCCATCGAGATGATGTATCGTATTAGCCTAGTCGTTCACATGTCGAAAGATATTTCACACACACTGTCTATTAGTCTTACTTGTTCATTTTCATTATCCAAATGTCTTTTTTATACATGTCATTTCCAATGGTTTCTTGTACGTCTTTAATGTTTTCAGTTTATATACATATTTTTCTTATAGTTATATTGCATCCCTATTTATCTAGATTTAGTTTTTTGCTGAGTTACATTATTGCAATAGGGTTGTACTTTGCTCCTTTTCTGACTGGATACGTTGTAAATGACTAGCTATTTTGCACCATGCACCTTTCTAGGGAGGTAGAGTCATTTCAGAGGTCAACCTTAGATTCTAGATAGATTAGGTAGTAATTGAATTTAAATATTTAGTGGATTTGTTCCCGGATATTATAATGATGTATTATTAGATTTGAAGATTAATTGAATAGCAATTGTGAATGTACAGATAGACGATTTTTGAACAATATTTTATATTTGGTTTCGAGATTTATATTCAGGTCTAGACAACGTACTACCGCTGATGTTGCAGTGTAGGCTGGACTTGGCCACGTACACGTATCCCAAAAAGCGGGAGTGGGTCGTGCATCCTTCATCACAAAACACATCTTTTACATCCTCATTTTCAACCAAACTTCTCAAAACAATCCTAGAAGAGTGTCATGCCCCAATCCTGCAGGATCGTTCGTCATCGCTTTGATCGCTGCAAACTCGTTCGTCCTCCCTTGGGTTTAATGTCGTGCAAGCCTAAGTCGCGCTTGCACAAGGGCAGTACATGTACAACAACAAAATATACACGGTAGACAATAACGTAGCGGAACCTAATTACAGATATTGAAGCAGTAGCGGACAATAAGAAAATAGAATTGAACACAATGGTAATAGAAACATATGCTCTTTATTGATATCTTTTGAACTGATTACAAAGCTCTCATTATCTCTTTGATACATGCCATGCTTGGATTACAATCTCTCAAAAACTTTACAGATTACAATGATCATGTTCTATATATTACACTCCTTTATATACAAAACCAACTCTTTAAACAGATGACCAACTCTTGGACAAAAAAATTATTTCTTTACATCTCTTCTGATTTCTGGCTCCTGAGGATGAGGCTTGGACTATCACTTCGGATCATTCTTTTCGTCCACCTTGCACTTGCATGTAAGCTGGTGGTGGGTCAGGACATTAACGTACTGTTGATGTGAACAAAGGTTGCATCATCTGAAACAATCACTAATTCATTTAGTGAGAAAATATTTCTTATGATATGATCTTGCTACTTTTACCTACGTTCATTTCATGCGGTACAGAGCCAGATTACTTCTTTTAAAAACTATTTTGAAAACCAACATTTCATATCTTTCAATTCATATATAGCCTCTACAATATGGTCCATTTCCAAGCATATTATCAGTTCATCTCAATTGACAGGCGCATCATCTTCGTGAGTCATATTCATTTTATTTATTTTGACGGGACATAACATTCCTATGCAACATATTATTCTCTATAAGCAAATCATGTTCAGAAAACTTAAGCAACATATGTATCACTTTTTTATTGATTCTTACCATAGCCAACGGTTTATCCCTGTACAAGACAAGGATTAGAAATAAATTGAATATATATATACAGTGTACCATGTTCGTCTTTGTATTGTTAAGCTCTTAACAAAGATTATTATCGACGCATGCAAACTCAATTGGCAGCTGTGACTCAAGATTCAGCTCTGCACTAATACATGCACATAGTAGCAGCTGGGACTCTCTGGTTCAGCTCTGTACTGATACACATACTGTCATGCCTCGACCCAGAAAATCGCTCGTGCTCACATCGATTTATCCGAATCGTTCGTCCTCGCTGGGGCGTGATGTCGTATGAGTCTGAAGTTACACTCGTACAAGACAATATGACAAGTTTCCAAATATTTATCTTTGATTTGATATTAGCAGCAGAAGAAAAGAGTATACGAAACAATTCTCTTGATTTGCTGAATTGGCTTACAACATTCAGGTTCTCTCTTGTCCATAAAGAATTTCACCGTTCCATACATCATGTCTTCTATATCACGACCGCAATCATCATGTTGCAAGTCTAAACGTCAATACGGTCGTATGCCTCAAAGTGCTACGACATTCTATGCCTCATTGCGTTCAAGCGAAGCTCTATCGCGAGCAGATCATACCCTGAACCTGCAAGCAATCTGGTGGGAGATCAGTACTAATCCTCTCGCGTACTAATCAGAGACCCACTTTACTAAACCGACATTAAGTAGATATATTGAATCATGCAGCATACAATTTAGTGATCTTTCTATCCTTACCTTAGGATAGTTCATGGCATATTCGAAAGCAGTAAAACATGTTATCATGGCAAGCATGTTACGTTTGATTTATGTAAACAAGCAAGCAGACAACATACAATTCTCGTGTTCCTCCGTAGCGACTGTTTACCGACCAGAGGCATTCGCCCTTGCGCCGATGCAAGGTAAATACCTACTATTCTTTTCTTGTCATGTTATAAGTGATTGTTGAACAGGATCTCTGTGTGCCTACGTCATTCAGCTCACCGGCCCCTATTATATGAAGATCACAGACATTCACCGATGTCGGAATGGACTTATGTTTCACAAAATGCATTGCGACGCGCCACCCATTCAACCTAGGTTATGAGCCTTACTAAAGGTTTCGCAATGCTCGTGCTCCCTTAGCCACGATAATCATTCTTCCTAGGCCGAATAGTCTCGATGCCCCGGTACGCCTATTTGAGAAAAACGAACCCATGTACGGGTTAATTTACAGTCCATTTGATCATGCAACACACACTTCTCATACAACCAAACATAGTCTTGAGTCAGAAACTCAGACTTTACGTCGTCTTGCATTTCTGTTTCTTTCAATGTTCTTACATTCTTTGTATGATCTCATTTTTCGTTTTAATATTCTATGGCATCATACCCCAATTCAATGTTCGTCAAGCGAACGACCCGAAGGTCCCGAACATTTTGAGGCACCATGCCACATTCAACAGTTCTGTCACATTCATGCCACAACTGTTTTCTTCGCAATGAAACCATTTTTTTATGATTCTTGTGCATGTACGCACGCTTTGACAAAATTGTTCTCTATTTTTTGAGTTGTGCATGCGATGCATGCCTCGATACCGTAATTCCATGTTCTTATGCCTTAGTATTCAATGTTTATGGCTCGTGCACTAGGATACTTGCCTCGATAGTCTTTTAATGTGCTAGCCTTCTAACTCGTGAGCGGGGGCACGAATGACTTATGCGCTGAGGCACCCATTGATACATTTATCCCATGTTCTTATAGTTTGCGCACCGAGGGTCGATGTTCAATAGCGACTCGTGCATTTGATGCACGTTTTATTCAATTATTTTATCAAGTGTTTGACACATACTACGTTCATCTCTCGATCGAGTCACGCCCGTGGTCTCGATAGGTTAGCTTAGCATACAACGACACATTTTACATAGACATGAAGGAGTAGGAAAGAAGGGTCAAAGTCCTCCCAACTTAAGCCGATACGCCTTGTCGTTTCGCCGAGCCGACGCGGCTCGATTTTATAACTTCGTTGCAAGGCCAATTCTTCTGACTTAGCCATTCGATGCACTTCATGCTTCTTTGAATTATCCGACCGATTTGACCTACCGTGCCTATGCCTCAGTCCGTCGCGAGACGATGCTTTGGTTTTGCGGACACCATTACAAATAAGGCAAAATGTCGACCTCTTATATTTTAGCGTAAAAGCATAACCTGCACAACAAACCAACTAAAATCAATATTCGTTCGAATCGGACTTGTGCATTGCATCGATTCAATTCTTAGAATTTTTGAACCGACTCAATGCTTTCTCTCAGCCCAACTTAACAGTTGCATCGATCTTACTCGATGCATTCCTCGGGTCAACGTAACTCTTTGCATTGATACATATTGATACATATCTCGGGTCAATGCAACTCTCCAAGTCAACGACTCAGCATAACGTACCGTGCGGAGCGGGATATTATATAATATACCACTCAATACAAGGTTCATCCTCGAACCAAAACCAACACTCAAACCAAGTATTTTCTCTAGATTGTTTCACAATCTTGTCCCACTATGGTTTGAATCATACAACTTAGTTTGGATCATACACATATTTTAGACGTCCCACCAATATGTGTATTTCAGCCAAGCCGAGTTGTAAGAAACTGGAACCAATCTAACCATTAAATTTTCAATCCTCGAATACTTTCCATCTCATACTCTCGATCGGACTAAATCTCTTAGCGACCGTTCTCACAATTCAATTGCGTATGCATATTCGAAACATACGTGATCATCCAACAAAAGTTGCGGTACGCGATGCCATTTAAAATTGTACTTCTCATTCGTATGTTTCGCAAAGACCATTAATTCTATGCGTTGCGTCAAGCCGTCGTGCATCTGATCGCAACGAGTATCCGCAACGCCTTACGTTTTGAAGTCGCTGCCCAACTATTTCTGAAATTTCACATTACAACTCATCTCGATATGATTTTTCTTTGTTGACTTGCAAATGCATCAACATTCAGGACTACATCCGCTAGGTGACTTACCTAGACACCATGCTTAAATTCCTCCGACGCAACTTTAAATTGATGTTGCACAAAGGCTACAATCTATCCAACACAAAAGTTCCATTCAAGTTAACGATGCTCAAAAGCAACGGTCTTTTCGACACAATTGTTTAACTCAAGTTGACAGTGCCCAAAGGCAAAGATTGTTTTGACACAGGTCTTTCTACGATGCGTCTTATGTTCGATTCCTATCGAGTAGGAAATTCCTAGCCAAATTTTTAACTTGTCCGTCTCGCAATATCGAATATAAGTTCGATTCATGCAAGCTCAATTGCAAGGTGAATCAAAGTTCAAAGACGCAACTTTGAGAGTCATTCTCTTATCGCTCGCTCTCGTGCATAGTACGATTCTCGAAACCGCCTATTCGTATCACCAAATTTGTTCGTAAAAATTTATATTTCGATTCGACCAACATAATCATTCAAGCATTCATCCGACAATTCTCAAAATCCGATTATATCATTCTCAGCCGAAGTTGTTCCATCAATTCCCAAAATAATTATTTGATCGTCTAGACTTATCATCAATATGCACCATGTGATATTTGTTTCTTGACGCAATTCTGTATGCGACATCATTTGGGTCATCTTATGGGTCTGTAACATTCACTTTGATTTGGCGGTCAAGTCTTCTAGGGTCAGCTGGCCCGAAGCTACGCTCGATAATTGTGGATCATTAAGGAAGGACAGTTACTACGAACCATGCTATATTTTATTTCGGAGCTAAATCACGTTACAACAATTTCTTATGGGACTTTACCCAAATCTGAACAAATTTATTTCTATCTGCGCAACTGAGGCTCAACTATCCTCTGAGTAATTCATGCACTTCCGTCGATGATTCCGTAATTCACGAAACATCTACTCATATTGAGTTCGAGTCTATCTACCCACGGTCGACATCTGAGATGCTATACGCATCGAAACAATCATCGATGACTTATAGTCTCGCTCTGATCAATCACAAAGTTTACGATCAACCAATTCGACATTTTCGTATTGCTATTTACAAAAATCTCGATATCGTAGGCCCATCCCATTTGTATTCTCACATCGTGCTTATGTTTTATAGTCTATCAATTTTGATAGCACGAGGGTCAACTTTGAATCTGTATCAACGTCAACTTAGCTCGCATCGCATACCTCCAAGTTTCCAATGGACTTTTCTTATACGCATCACATCATTTTTTCTGATTTATCGCATCCCGCTATACTTTGATCGTGCAACTGAGTTACCGATTATCCAACATCGGACCCTCGAGTTATACGATCATGCCCTCTAATTTTACGTGACTCAATCATACTTAATTGAGTTCATCTCAACGTAACCAACTATTTTCTTAGGCACGATTATCTGCATCAACCAACATTTTTATCGAAGTCGCAAGTCGTGCGATCCGATTACAAATTTGTATCGCCTAACATTTCTGTCGAGATCGCAAGTTATGCGACTCATTTATAACTTCAAGTTTCCTATCCCGTCGATCTGATTATTGCTTAAAGGCATAATTGTTTCGTTAGTCTCGGTCATTCGATCGACTTATAAATTTTTGTCCGACGTATCATTCATTGATACGAGTTTCCGCCCTATCATTCCAACCGATTATCGAAGAACACTTGCATCAACATACAGTCACAAAAATTTCTAATCGATTTTCGGTACTATCCGTCTATTTTGAACAAATCTTCCACAATTTACACAACGTGTCAATACAATCCATCGCACAAGTGGTATAGCATATACCACTCAGAAATTGAGTCATTTATCGCATACGTGGTATGGCATATACCACTAAAAAATCAAGTCATTTCCTTCACACCATACTCGGTATGAACCAACAATCTATTTCGACTCACGATTTTCGCAGCGATCATGCCGATCACAACCGTAACTTTTGATTAATCAAAATTTGACACAACTCGGCCAATGTATTCATTTGCCAACACGAGTTCGGTGCGCAACCAAAAGATTCGTTCTCGTCGACTTACGATTCAGTTTCGTCCATTGTACCTTGTGCAACGATTCATTTTCGACATTCGTTGCAGTTCGTGCAATGATTTATTCCTAACATTTGTTGCACCTCATGCAACAATTTATTTCTGACATCCAAAGCCAATGCTTGAATTCGTTCAATGCATTCGATATCTACTTTCACGTTCATTGTAACGCATCATTCACAGCTCGTTGCAATTTATGCAACACATTCCAATTTTTTTATTATATCTATAGAAGCATGGAATTTCATGCGCATCCATAGGCCAGAAACTATGTGCTCAACCATGCGACTAACTCAAATGCGCCAGAAAGCTCAAACAGATACTTGGCATAGCAAAATAAAAGTACAAATTTAAAGAAATTCAAAGAGGACTTTTATTTCATATAAAATTTTATTACATGTCTAAAGAAATGCTTTACAAAAGAGAACTTCTAAAAAAATGAAGATCCTAAAGCTACAGCCAGATGCAACAAACTGCCATGCGCCCCCTGCCTGGCGCATCGTCAGGCGCATCATTCTGATGTCTCGTCCAGGCGCATCATTCTAGCATCTTAATGTATGTGTATTTCCGTGCATAGTCAGAGCGAATCACTCTCTCATCAGCACCAATCAGTCCTTGTGTAGCAGAAGGAGGAGATCTCCTAGCTCGACAAGGATTACGGCATGACGTCCCGATCTTTGAAAGCAACAGGCACACTCGATAACCTGTGGCTCTGCCAGCATAACGAAATACGGAGCGCGGCTATCCCGATCTTTGGATGCAACAGGCACCATCGACCTGTGTCGGGACTCGACGATCCCGATATTTGGATACAACAGACACTATCACAGAAGCTCAGAGCGACGGAAAGACTAGGGCAGCGCATCTTCACCCTCAAAAAAAGCTCGAGTTCGACCGTTCGCCAAGGCAGAGCTCCGGCCAAGTTCATCTTTTGAAGAATGAAAGCAAAGCTTTCCCTCATGCGGCTATTATAAGCACGGGCAGCCTACACCCGAGTGCCAAATGGCCAAAGTTCCAAATTCTATGCAATAAATTTGCATTAATAGTAAATACATCCGTCGCCTCGTATTCAGCTAAGTCAAGGCAACCATTAACGCCTCGAAGAACCCAACAGGCAGGCCAAAGAGGATGCAACACATTGGCAGATACGCCGTCAAATCATGCGCTCCCCATGGAGGCCATAGCCATGCGCCGAGATTGGCATTAACCAATGCAACCCTCTCCATCAAACATTTAATACTGAATGACAAAAGGTGGCAACATGTCTCCCGAAGATGTCCAATCAGCAGCCCTTGCAGAAAGTGAAGCGCCGCTGATGTCAGCACCATCATTACACCTTGGGTCGACAACAATTACCACACGACAGATCGATCATTTGTATGCACCTCGTGGCCATATGCCCAGAAGACTGCATACGCCTCAGTGGTCATGCGCCCCCCCGGCTTACTTCTGTTCCCAAGCAACAGAAGACTAGGCCATGCATGCGCCTCAAAAGCCATGCGCCTGGACTTACTCATGGCTCCTAAAGATGATGAGACCAAGTAACCTCTCCTGCGCCTGATCTTAGGCGTACCCTGATGCGAAGCTCTGTATGCGCCCAGACTCGTCTATGATGCCTAAAATTCATAGACTAAGTCACCTCCATGCGTCTGATTCTAGACGCACCCCGACAAATCACTCTCCTCCAAAACCGAGGTCTCTGAGCCACATGCATACGCCATGCATCCCTTGACTCAGTTCTATTCAAAGAATGGGTACTAACCAGCCAAGATCTCAGCAACAACCAAATCTCTGTGACTGCCACGTGTCAGCTCCATCGCAGTCCAGCGCAGCAGTCCAGAAGATTTAGCTTCAATTCAGGGTACATCAACCATGCGCCCCTGCTAGCATCAGCCACGTGGCGTTCCTACGTCCAGGCACATTTGATACATGCGTGCATGAGCAACCATCATGCTATCAATAAATAGAAGGATCATTCCTTCATGACACACAGAGAGGAAAAGGAAAAAAAGCAAACAAGGACTGTTATATCCACATACAGAGGCCAGAAGAGACACTTAACGTCCGCTTCTCCTCACAACGCTCCGGCATCCAGAGCAACCCAGACCTTCAGAGAGTTCAAGATCGTCGTCAGATCGTCAACAGAGTCAACGCATTACCACTCGCTCCACCGATACATTTCCCAGATAAAAACAAAAGTGTACTCCTAGGACTACGTCTAAGTGCTACATTGTATACGATTCTGTTTGTAATTGAAATACCAAAGTTTTAATCAAAAAACTTGTCATATTTTGATGGCAAACAAGCTGGCGACTCTGTTGGGGACCTCTTTCTCCTCCAACGAGAAAGTTGTGTCACAATCTGACGACATCAACCTCGGCTCCTCCTACAAAACTTGTGGTACGCCTCAATCAACAAGCGTATAGGAGTTTATCTCTGAAGGCAGTACGAGTCCTTCGAAGCGGCAGCCAAAGCCGAAGAAGACTCGCCAGGACTGGATGCGCATGGCCGATGCGCCTGCACCATCACTAAAAGGAATACGCCACCGCAGTTGGCCTTTCCTGACGTTCTCAGCAACAAGGATGCGCCTACTGGTGTCGCATATCTGTCTGGGACACAATGTTGACTGCATTTCCCAACTGTCTTTTTCCCAACCGAAGAAGATGTGCAATGGAGCAGAAGTGCAACCAATCTCCAGTACATGAGCTCTGGTCGCAGGAGAGACGTCTGTCTTCAACAGACTCACTCGCTGTCATGGCGAGACACAATTGGATTTGAGTACTATGCGCCTTCGCGGTCTAGTACAAAGAAATCCAAGGCATTACAGGCCATGCGCCACAAACGTGCTACATCAAACACAACCAGTAGCATGCGCTCAAAATCATGTGCGTGCTGATGGTAAGCTGTACAGAGTCGACTCGGGCGCATCTGTGCCAGAAATGAGTCGGCTCTCAAAGTCCCTGTCCCGCTTGGGCGTATCTACTGCGTTTCGAACCAAGTCTGGCTGGGCAACTGCTATGTTGAGTCCATACGCCCACCCGGGTGACGCGCATGAAGTGGACTCAAGTTGCTATGAATGATGTTCCTTTACCAATGATATGGGCGTATCTCATGCACGTGAACCAGATCAGGGGTACAACATTCACATGACCACCTCGGTGCTTGGCCTTACTATGCGCCTGATGGAGGTGTTAAAGTGAAACTCTCCAACATGATTTACGTAATGTGATGATCAGTCACAAACGCAGATCATGAGAGCTGACCAATAAGCACAATGTGTCCCTCGTAGGGCACACCTATGCTATGGTCACCATAAACTGCTGTTGTTGCAAAACAGCAGC
Source organism: Iris pallida (assembly GCA_029216955.1). Classification (NCBI taxonomy): domain Eukaryota; kingdom Viridiplantae; phylum Streptophyta; class Magnoliopsida; order Asparagales; family Iridaceae; genus Iris; species Iris pallida. The sequence goes on from JANAVB010005600.1 coordinate 9,171,813, forward strand.
TCTACCGCAAAGGCAGTCCGTGTTTCAGCGACTACAATCTACGGCACCTATCCGACATCGCCTCGGAAAGAAAATGCCAATTGAAGACGAAGCGGAGCCCAAGATCACTTCTTGTCATGTTGTAATTCCAATTCCACTCATCCGGGAGAAAGACAACCACCAACTCCTCAGTCTCTGCATCCAAGACTAAGGTGAGGAAGAGCAAAATAGTGGTCCCATCCTAGGGGTGTACGAACGCACCCAAGCAAGGATCAAGGCCCTGGCAGAAGCCACAGTCGAGGGTAGTCAAACCTCTGACAACCTCCCCTCGAAAACGAAGAAGCGCTTCGACAAAGCGACCCCGACGTAGCTGGGGGTGGCCAACACGAGGCCTCAGAAGAAGAGGCCCCTCCACAAGAAAGCGATGTCGAAAGCGAAGCCTCGACCGATCCATCCACTTCCACCCATGTCATGACAGCTTACATGGCAAGGGGTGTGATGATGGAGAATCAGACGCTCCAGCGCTGGACATCGTGCAGCACATAGACACCCTTGAGGGGATTCTCAAGACTATCTCTGCTTCCATACAGATCCTGACCCAGATGTTCGACATTTGAACCACTCTGGCAAGGGCACCTGTCTCCACCAACCCTATCCAGGGACCAACGGAGATTCAACTGTACCCCCTCAACGGGTATCTTTAGGGGCGGAGCGCCACAATACCGCGAGCGTCAGGTCCTTCCAATATCCAACTTCAGGTCGTACTGCCTTCACCTGCTCCCAGCTCGACAGAAGACTTGGCCGAGATGATCAGAGAACTGCGTGAACGCTTCGAGGCCCGAAATAGACAGGAGGAACGTCAGAAGTTGGGGCTTCCTCAACCCTACCCTCTTGAGTGAAACAAGGTGGTTTATCCTCCCAAGTATAAACATATACACTGACGCCATACGACGAAAAGGAACTCCTCGTTGGTACTTGACCTACTTCCAGTCTCAGACGGGACACCTCCCGAAGGAAGACGCCTTGCTTACGAGCCTGTTTGTCGGGGCTCTGAAGGGAGTTGCCTACGACTGGTACTGCAGTCTTCTAACAACTCATATCGTCCTTCGACGAATTGACACGCCTCTTCCTCGATCAGTTCTATGACGGAGGGAGAGACATGACCATGTCGTCTCTAATAGAAGTACGACAGACTGAGAAGGAGACTATTCGAGAACTCATCGAGCATTTTCGACAAGCATGCCTAAGGTTGCCTCCAGGCACGCCGGAACATGCACTCATCGACTCCTGCAGCATGAACATGATCCCCGCGATCAAGCTCTGGCTCAACTCCACTCCCCCGCCTGATTGGAGTTCGTTGATCATCAAAGCCGAAGCTGCTAAGAAGAAGGTGCGTAACGCTCGCCTTCTGGGGGTTAACTTCCCCACCTTTGACGACAAAGAAAACGGCATGCGACCAGCAGTAGCAGCTGCGAAGAGAAAGGGAAGCAGGCGTTGACTGTCAATGCGTCTAACAGCACGCAGGGTCCTGCCCAGAGGCCTCCTACCGTGCCACGATCGAAGATGGTCTACTCCTTCCACGATGAGAATACTTTACAGCTCTTCAAGATGCTGAAGCAGGGCAACAAAATCAAATTGCCTTATCCCAAGCGTCCTGACAAGTAGGCAGAGTCGGCGACCCGAGGTATTGTCACTACCATCGGTTCATTGGACATCCAACTAAAGACTGCTATATCCTCAAAGGGAGAGATCAGTCACAACATCCAAGGGAGAGATCAGTCAAACATCCAAGGGAGAGATCATTTGGGTTCACCTGCATCTTGTTCCAGAGCTGACTCAACCAGGGGTACCCTCTACCTCCAAAAGGAAAGGCGAGAAGACCAAGTCTTGCCGAATGGTGACTTCCTCCTTGAGGAAGCACTGCCCGTACAAATGCGTTCACAGCAGAACGCCCAGTCAGAGGAGGCTCCGTCCGAAGTGACACCTCCTATCATGACCGCAGCTATCCAAGGAGAGGGTTCATCCCAACCTCCTACAGCTGATAAAAAAAGACAGAAGGAGGCCCGCTTCGACAGGTCTCTTCGTAAAGACAATGCTCCGGGGTTAGCTAAGCCCCAAAACTTTGATACTGACACAACTGGCCAGTACTCCAGCACGGCTCTCCCTATTTGAGCTCCTCCGCCTATCCAAAGATACTCAAAAAGCTCTCTGTGAAGCCCTGAAGGACGCCAAGTCTTTCATCAGTCATGTCAAGCAGCCTAACGACGATCCTATAGCATGTCTGCAGTACCATAATGTGGGGGAGATCCCCAACATCACAATCACTCAACATGATATGCTGCTCAAGAACAACAGGCACAACAGACCCCTGTATTACACAGGGTATGTCGGTGCCATCAAGGTGGATCGAATGCAGATCGACCCTGGATCTTCTCTCAGCATCATCCCTCAAACTCTACTTCAGACGTTGGGGATCCCGATGCATCGCCTGACAACGTCTTACACTACCATCAGTGGCTTCAACGCCAGTAAGAGTGAGCCGCTGGGGAAGATCCGCTTGAAGTGTCACATCGGCGATCTCCATACCGATGTGACTTGCTATGTTGTGGATGCAGACGTCAACTACAACATCCTGTTGGGACGGCCATGGATACATGAATACATGGTGGTGCCATCCACCCTCCATCAATGTATAAAATACGTATCCACCAGCGGCATTGTAACTCCACCTCCCAGTTTTCTAAAAAAATAATAAATAAATCAATTTCTATAAATTGTGTTCTTGTTATTATTAGTTTCAATATTAAGTTATTTTCAGTTTATATTTTTGGAAATATTTTGGAGGGATTAATTCTGGGCAATTTTTCAAATTTGGAAGTTGTTGTAACAACTTTTTATATTAGTTTCCTTATTTTAAAAACTGTTTTAAATATATTATAAAATAATGAAAAGACAGAGGTTGTTTTTACAAAATTTGCGGGGCGGAGGGACTTATGAAAAAAGTTTCTTGGCGGAGGTGTTTTATGCAAATGTTACAATTTTTCTTAAAACCAAAGCGAGAGAGAGAGAGAGAGAGAGAGAGAATCATTTTCTCTCGATTCTTTTTTTTACTCTTCAATATCTTCCCCAAATAAAGCTCTGGCCCTAACCCAAACCCTAAACCTAGATCTCGACGCACGGCGATGCTCGGCGGTTGGGCCATCTCCTCACGACGAGTAGACAATCTTGCTTCCGGTGGCGACGACGAAGTGACGGCGGCCTCCTCTTCCGAGCAACAGAGCCGCTGTGGTAGATCCACCACTCGGCGGCGCTTGATCCCGACGAGTGGCGACGAGCGGCTAGTTCGAGCGGCGATCTCCGACTTCGACTCCGGCGGCAATGAGTGGTCAAGCCACTCCGATCACAGCAGCAGCGTCTTTTTCGCGGTGTTCTCGGCGACGACGATGACACGGCTTCGACACAGATCATCCAGCGACGGATGGCGATGATGGCTGAAATCTTGAGAGCCGAGTTCGAGTCCCTGTGACGCCGTCTCCGTGTCGACGACAAGGCGATTCTCCGACGAACGAATCCTAACATCCTTCATTCCTTCTAATTGACTATTCGACTACAGTAAGTTTCGATCCGTGCCCTGTATTTAATTTCAAAATCTCGCTTGTACTATTTGTCCTTCACGCCTGATGATTGGTGTTCGAATTTCTCAGAATTTCTTACTTCGATCCTTCGTTCGGATATAGGAGTACTTCCCAAAATTTCGATCGATCTATATCACTCGTCTTCGGAAACGAACGACTTTTGGTGAGTAATTTTGCAACCATTCCTTGATTTCCGTCGAGTTCTATACTGTCGTATCAATGCAGTCCCTAAGTTATTACAATGTTGTCTGATGGTTTGGATGCAGTACTGTTGAGTTCAGTTCAGTGATTGGAGTCGAAAGAGAGCCTCTTGCTGTAATTATTTTCGGAGCAGGTACTTTCTCATATCCTCAAATTATGATTTATTCATTATATGTTTTGGTGTTTTGGTCAGAATCGATCTGGGAACGGAAGTTGTTTTCATTTCCGGAATATGTGTTCGTGATATATTTGAGTCCGGTTCTGGTCGTGTGTGGATCGTGTGTACCAGAGTTCGTATTGTGTGCGTGATGTAGCTGTGTCCAGGTAGAGCTTGTGTCCGGGACGTGTGTACGTGTCAGGGCCGGATTAACAAAGGGAGCTGGAGTCTTATTTTTATTTGATAAATTTTGAATGTATATATTTCAGTTTTAGGGATGTATGCGTGAGTTTTGAGGGCTGGAATTTGAATTTGTTTTGGCATGAGTATGCAGAGTAACAGGAGTAGCAGAAGGGAGTAACTTATTTTGAATCCAGTTTAGATTTCGTTGAATTTTGCTAACTTTATTCTTGCTGAGTTTAGATTACAAATTTTAGTGAGAAAATGTTTGTTAAAGTTTTCTCCATCCTGTTGATGAATGATTTGATTTTAATTTAATTGTAAACTTTCTTTGTTCTGTATTTGTCTTTTGGTTTTTGTGGTTGATCCAACCTGGGCAGGATATCATGTCCAATTTGGTGTTCTTGTGTACCAGCTGATTGGATGCAGTTCACAGCATGTCCAAGTACTGACCGTTCATGTCTGGATTTCGTGTGTATGTTCGGACTGTGGGGGCGTGTTCGACTTTAGAGTCAGTTCTGAACTTTTCAAGTGGGGATCACTGATAATTTTTCTCTCTATTTCAATTCAAGTGTATAATCTTTTGATGAGCTATTGTTCTGTGAGTTTCTTTATGCAAATGGTTTTCCCTGAGCAAGTTACGAACTCTGGATTGAAACAATTGAACTGGTATTAATTCAATTTAAGCTCTGATTATTTTGCCTTGGTCAGGGGATCCTGAATCTCTATTTACGAATATGGGTTATGTTAGTCTATGGTCATGATAATTAACTTTTAACTAATTATAGGAATAATAGTTTGAGAATAATTGTAAGGGAATTTGTTTTTGAGTAGTTAATTTTTGGGTTAAATCAATATTGATTGTAGAACTACAATATACCAGTTTAGAGCCTGTTTAGTTATTAACCAACTTGTACACATCATTATTACATACAGGAGGATACCTAGCTCTTTTGCCTAGTTGTACCTTCCTGGAGCAAGGCAAGTACATTCTATGGTTTTGATCAGTACTTTTCTTGTTCTTTATTGCTGACACACTGCGACACATTCATGATCTTTCCTGGCTTATTCTTTCATGATCTTACTTATATCTTGGGGTGGGGAAATACTCTAGATATGTGACCAAACCCGGATACTTATTCATGATCTTTAGCTTAGGCCTCGCACAGTGCACGCGGGTCCTAAGCCGTACCTTATATGATCTTTCAGGATCTTTTCATGCTCTTTCATGGTCTTACCCAAGCCGGTCACATATCATAGAAGTATTTCAAATTTATAACACACATGTTCAGGATTTTGTTCTTACATTAGTTTCCTATGATCCTGATCTTGATTTTAGCTATAGTCGTGATCTTTCCTGCATCTTTACATAGTCATGATCTTTCATGTATCTTTATAGCAGTAGTTCATGTTCTTCCTTTTCTTTACATATCTTGTTCTTTTTGTTCTTTCAGCATTACTTTCTATATCATGATGTTATTGTCCTTTACCTAGAATTTTCTTTGCTCCGCTCCTGAATAGGATATGTTGCAGGTATGCTTGCAGGACATTGATCTACTCTATGGGCCAGAGCCCAGGATTTAGCTGAGCAGGATGAGGCTTAGCTTGAGGCTTCAGGTTTAGATTACTTAGCTTTACTTTTAGATATTGACTCTAGAGTTCATAGCACTTTTCATTCCTCTTGATTCTGGTACATTATGATATCTGGATTTGTGGATTATGGTGATCATTCTGGGATACGTTTTTAGATGCTGTGATTCTATACTTTCATGTTTATCTGGTTAGTTTTCTCTAGCTTGGTACAGCTTACTTCATTGTGTCTAACATTGAAGGCTGGGCGTGTCCGACTCGTGTCCGATTATTGGGGCGGGTCGTGACATTTTTAGTGGTGGCCCATGCAGGTCTATCCTAATAGTACCTAGGACTTAGCATACTATTGGGGACCTGATTACACTAGGAAAACTTGATCACAGCATAGAAAAAATGGGAAATAATGGTATATCAGGTATATCAGGTGTATCAGGTATTTTAATATTCTATAAACACTTGTTGTATGTAGGTCTAGGTTATTTTAACAGTTTTTGTTTTGCAGATAGTTCAAAAGCACGCGATACCGGGACAGTCGATCCACCTACACTTGAAGGTTTCGAGCTTCTACTATCTTCTATCGCCACTACTATCCCCATGGGTAGTACGCAGTTGACAAAGACGTTTCAAGAGTTCCTTGACACCAGCAGGCCGTCCTTTCCCAATCCAGACTTGCAAATGCATTTCCCGAGTTACAGAGGACTTCCAGACTATCAGACCTTAGATTTCCCCGACACCAAGCGCATATCTTGCACCAAGAGCAGATCGAGAACCTGGAGTTACCACTGAAGATCATCCAAGTTTCTGAGGACCCGACTTCTCTGAAGATTAGAGCCACCAGCCAGGAGATCCAGAATATAGCACAGACAATAGGACACAACGGGAAATTGAAGCTCGAGAGGAACATGAAGACTTATGATGAAGATAACAACTACTATGGATTCGTAAAGCGTCGCCACACTCGGACAACACTTCTTCAGCCAGCAGGAGATTCAGATTCAGTCGGCTATCATTTGTATTTTCTGCCGTAGCCCAGGACACCACTACGACGAATGCCACAAAAGACGGAGACTACGCTTGTACTGATGATCGCTGTCCACCAAGTCAAAGATTGTCCGGAGATCATTGATCGCATTGCCCGAGAACAAGCACGAAAAGCACCAGGACTGCAGCAGAAGGACCCGTCTCTCCAGATTCAGCAACAACATGAGCACTACCGCAAGGACCAGCCTATATCAGGATAGCTGAAGAAATTGAAGTAATTCCAGTCCCGGAGAAACACTGAAGATGACTGAAGAAGAAGACTCTTTTGCATGGTTGGAGAAACCATGGATCATGATTCATAATCTAGTTTTCCTTAGATTCCTCTTGCACCTAGTTTGTTTCTTAAAAACCTCCTTGTTTCCTATTTAAAGATTATTATATTTTATTTCCTCTTCTGAAACCTTGGTCGCTTTCGAGATGTATTTGGAAAGTTTGTTTCCATTCTTGTTCATAACTTTGCTCTTATTCGAGATTTCTTCCTACTCGATAACTTGTTTCCATGGCGTCGTTTCCTAATTCAAGATTTGGTTATACTCGAATTTTGTTCCATATTCAGACTCTGTTGATATTTAAGACTTTACTTCGGGATTACCTTCCTATTTAAACTTATGCCATTCAAGACCTTGTTTGAATCTTGCTTCTATTCGAGATTTCATTTTCTATCTTTGAAATTTTGACTCGTTCTCTATGAGATTTTTTCTCATTCGTGAATTATTTTTTCGTTCTATTCACGATCATGTTTGATCTTGCCTTGTATTTTGAGATTTCACTTGTTTCATATTCGCTATTTAATACCATGTTTTCATATTCATTTTTACGACTTTGTTTTCTATTATTAGATTCTACTTAAAATTTTGTTTCCTATTTGAACTGTGTACTATTCGAGAATTATTCGACTCGGAATATCATTTTGAAGCCTTGCTTGAACCTTCGCTTCTATTGATGCTTGTTGGGATTCTATTTCCTATTCCTGATTTTATCTTTATTCGAGATTGTCCTTTATCTGTGACTTGTTTCAAACTTATTTGAGATTTGCTTGTCGCATATTTACGATCCAATACCTTGTATTCCATTCACTAAATGATACATGCTTTCCATTCACTCTTCATAGACTGGCTTTCTATTTGAGATTTCTATTCGTGATTTTGTGTCCTATCCGTGACTTTGTTAATACTTGATTTCCTATTGTTCACTGTGTACCTTATTGAGATTCATTCTCAATTCAAGTTTTGCTCGAGGTTTCATTAATATTCGAGATTTTATTGAAACTTGTACGAAATTTTATTTATTTTGAAACTTGTCCCCTATTTGACATCTTGCTTCAGTTCATCCTTCGAGACTCTGTTATCCCTTCGGGATAATGTCTCATATATGGAATCTTGTTACCATTCCAGATATCAGTTGATATTCCGTCATAATTTGAAACTTCATCCTGTCTGAAATTTTAAATCTCCCTGGCTGCCCTTTTGTACTCACTGATTGGATCCCTTGTCATTTTTAGTACCTAATAAACCCTTGTATTCTAATAGTCAGGTAACTTTACCATTTCGTGACTTGGACTACTGAAACTCATTTTGAACTCTTTGAAACTCTTTTGAAATTCCTAGGGATAAAGTCAAGAGGCTATTCGATGACCTACCATGGCATGACAGTTGCGCGCTGCAGCCATTAGCTGGATTATGGAGACTGAGGGTTCACTGCAGCCAGTAGCGCACTGGCGGGGCAGGAACTCTAAGTTGAAGTGATTTCAGACATTCATAGGTTTCGGGTATTATGGAGACTTGTCCTAAATTCTTCATGTCGTGATCTCTTGAGTTGCTTCGTTGATGATTGTTGGAAAATGGATATAGTGCACAGAATATTCGATGACATATTGTTATTTGAGTCACAGAGTCGGAAGTCCACTGCAGTCAGATATATACTGGCGGGGTAGGGATTCTAGGCAAAGTGATTTAAAATATCTATATGTTTGGACACCATGGAAACTATATCCCTTTTATATGATTATTGGTTTTTGAGAATCACAAACCCTTGCAAGTTTATCCTGATTTGATACTGTATCTCCTGAGTATTTCGTACGTTTTCTCAATCAACCCTTGCTAATTTTCCTTCTAGCATTTTATCGTTAGATCATTGAATTCCTCAAATTGTGTATTACCAGATTGTGACCGTACTTCGTTTGTGACTTGTCTAAACTTCGATCTTAAGTCATGTCCATCTGACCATGATTTTCTATCTTGTTCTAGTCTACCTGTGTTTAAATATCGATTTTTGATCGTACTTAATAATTATGTCTTCATGATTTTGCTCCTCTAAGTTGTAATTGGAACTTCATTTATCTTGTGCCTATTTGATTCTTGATCATTGATCATGTTATTCTAACTTCTTGTGTGTAATTATCATACGGGGTCTCAAGGCTTTAGAAGCATCTCAGAGTTGCACATGATCGACAGAAGTACTGGACGGATAGCAGCAGACGGACACTTGAGTTTGAGGCTGGAGACAGAGTATTCCTGAAGATCTCACCGACTAGGGGCGTCATCAGATTCGGCAGAGGCGGGAAGCTCAGTCCGAGATTCATCGGACCTTTCGACGTGACAGCACGGATTGGCGAGGTGGCATATCGATTAGCGCTTCCAGCTAGCTTGGAGGGAGTGTACGACGTTTTCCACATATCCCAGCTTCGACGCTACATTCCAGACCCGAGCCATGTAGGGGACTATTCCGAGCTGGAGGTGGGCCGAGATTGACTTACGAGGAGCAGCCAGTAGAGATCTTTGATCGGAAGGAGAAGCACTTGTGGAACCAGACTATTCCTCTTGTTCGCGTCATGTGGAGACACCACTCTCCGGGAGAGTCCACATGGGAACGCGAGGACGAGATGCAGGAGTGCTATCCCAGGTTGTTTGTTTGAGTGTACTTTGATATTGAGAATTTAAATACAATAAATGGTTTGTGTTTGAACTTTATTTGAGATTTTGCTTTGAGATTGTTTGTTTGTCTTCCGAATTTCGAGGACGAAATTATTTTAAGGGAGTGAGATTTGTAACTCCACCTCCCAGTTTTCTAAAAAAATAATAAATAAATCAATTTCTATAAATTGTGTTCTTGTTATTATTAGTTTCAATATTAAGTTATTTTAGTTTATATTTTTGGAAATATTTTGGAGGGATTAATTCTGGGCAATTTTTCAAATTTGGAAGTTGTTGTAACAACTTTTTATATTAGTTTCTTATTTTAAAAACTGTTTTTAAATATATTATGAATAATGAAAAGGCAGAGGTTGTTTTTACAAAATTTGCGGGGCGGAGGGACTTATGAAAAAACGTTTCTTGGCGGGGGGTGTTTTATGCAAATGTTACAATTTTTCTTAAAACCAAAGCGGAGAGAGAGAGAGAGAATCATTTTCTCTCGATTCTTTTTTTACTCTTCAATATCTTCCCCAAATAAAGCTCTGGCCCTAACCCTAACCCTAAACCTAGATCTCGACGCACGGCGATGCTCGGCGGTTGGGCCATCTCCTCACGGCGAGTAGATGATCTTGCTTCCGGTGGCGACGACGAGTGACGACGGCCTCCTCTTCCGAGCAACAGAGCCGCTGTGCTAGATCCACCACTCGGCGGCGCTTGATCCCGACGAGTGGCGACGAGCGGCTACTTCGAGCGGCGATCTCGACTTCGACTCCGGCGGCGAGTGGTCGAGCCACTCCGATCACAGCAGCAGCGTCTTTTTCGCGGTGTTCTCGGCGACGACGACGACACGGCTTCGACACAGATCGTCCAGCGACGGATGGCGATGATGGCTAAAATCTTGAGAGCCGAGTTCGAGTCCCTGTGACGCTGTCTCCGTGTCGACGACAAGGCGATTCTCCGACGAACGAATCCTGACATCCTTCATTCCTTCCAATTGACTATTCGACCACGTAAGTTTCGATCCGTGCCCTGCATTTAATTTCGAAATCTCGCTTGTACTATTTGTCCTTCACGCCTGATGATTGGTGTTCGAATTTCTCAGGATTTCTTACTTCGATCCTTCGTTCGGATATAGGAGTACTTTCTAAAATTTCGATCGATCTATATCACTCGTCTTCGAAACGAACGACTTTTGGTGAGTAATTTTGCAACCATTCCTTGATTTCCGTCGAGTTCTATACTGTCGTATCAATGCAGTCCCTAAGTTATTACAATGTTGTCTGATGGTTTGGATGCAGTACTGTTGAGTTCAGTTCAGTGATTGGAGTCGAGAGACAGCCTCCTGCTGCAATTATTTCGGAGCAGGTACTTTCTCATATCCTCAAATTATGATTTATTCATTATATGTTTTGTTGTTTTGGTAGAGTCGATCTGGGAACGGAAGTTGTTTTCATTTCTGGAATATGTGTTCGTGATATCATTCGAGTCCGGTTCTGGTCGTGTGTGGATGTGTGTACCAGAGTTCGTGTTTGTGTGCGTGATGTAGCTGTGTCCAGGCAGAGCTTGTGTCCGGGACGTGTATACGTGTCAGGGCCGGATTAACAAAGGGAGCTGGAGTCTTATTTTTATTTGATAAATTTTGAATGTATATTTTAGTTTTGGGGATGTATGCGTGAGTATTGAGGGCTGAATTTGAATTTGTTTTGGCATGAGTATGCAGTAACAGGAGTAGCAGAAGGGAGTAACTTATTCTGAATCCAGTTTAGATTTCGTTGAATTTTGCTAACTTTATTCTTGCTGAGTTTAGATTACAAATTTTAGTGAGAAAATGTTTGTTAAAGTTTTCTCCATCCTGTTGATGAATGATTTGATTTTAATTTAATTGTAAACTTTCCTTGTTCTGTATTTTTCTTTTGGTTTCTGTGGTTGATCCAACCTGGGCAGGATATCATGTCCAATTTGGTGTTCTTGTGTACCAGCTGATTGGATGCAGTTCACAGCATGTCCAAGTACTGACCGTTCATGTCTGGATTTCGTGTGTATGTTCGGACTGTGGGGGCGTGTTCGACTTTAGAGTCAGTTCTGAACTTTTTAAGTGGGGATCACTGATAATTTTCTCTCTTATTTCAATTCATTCAAGTGTATAATCTTTTGATGAGTTATTGTTCTGTGAGTTTCTTTATGCAAATGGTTTTCCCTGAGCAAGTTACGAACTCTGGATTGAAACAATTGAACTGGTATTAATTCAATTTAAGCTCTGATTATTTTGCCTTGGTCAGGGGATCCTGAATCTCTATTTACGAATATGGGTTATGTTAGTCTATGGTCATGATAATTAACTTTTAACTAATTATAGGAATAATAGTTTGAGAATAATTGTAAGGAATTTGTTTTTGAGTAGTTAATTTTTGGGTTAAATCAATATTGATTGTAGAACTACAATATACCAGTTTAGAGCCTGTTTAGTTATTAACCAACTTGTACACATCATTATTACATACAGGAGGATACCTAGCTCTTTTGCCTACTTGTACCTTCCTGGAGCAAGGCAAGTACATTCTATGGTTTTGATCAGTGCATTTTCTTGTTCTTTATTGCTGACACACTTTGACACGTTCATGATCTTTCCTGGCTTGTTCTTTCATGATCTTACTTGTATCTTGGGGTGGGGAAATACTCTAGATATGTGACCAAACCCGGATACTTATTCATGATCTTTAGCTTAGGCCTCGCACAGTGCACGCGGGTCCTAAGCCGTACCTTATATGATCTTTCAGGATCTTTTCATGCTCTTTCACGGTCTTACCCAAGCCGGTCACATATCATAGAAGTATTTCAAATTTATAACACACATGTTCAGGATTTTGTTCTTACATTAGTTTTCTATGATCCTGATCTTGATTTTAGCTATAGTCGTGATCTTTCCTGCATCTTTACATAGTCATGATCTTCATGTATCTTTATAGCAGTAGTTCATGTTCTTCCTTTTCTTTACATATCTTGTTCTTGTTCTTTCAGCATTACTTTCCATATCATGATGTTATTGTTCTTTACCTAGAATTGTTCTTTGCTCCGCTCCTAATAGGATATTGCAGGTATGCTTGCAGGACATTGATCTACTCTATGGGCCAGAGCCCAGGATTTAGCTGAGCAGGATGAGGCTTAGCTTGAGGCTTCAGGTTTAGATTACTTAGCTTTACTTTTAGATATTGACTCTAGAGTTCAAAGCACTTTTCTTCCTGTTGATTCTGGTACATTATGATATCTGGATTTGTGGATTATGGTGATCATTTGGGATACGTTTTTAGATGCTGTGATTCTATACTTTCATGTTTATCTGGTTAGTTTTCCCTAGCTTGGTACAGCTTACTTCATTGTGTCTAACAATGAAGGCTGGGCGTGTCCGACTCGTGTCCGATTATTCGGGAGCGGGTCGTGACAGGCATCATCGAACATAGTTTGCTGATGTCAATCCCTTAGAGGGATTAAAGCCTTCTTACCGACGCTGATCTGTATAAATCAATTCATCTCGAAGATGAAGCCAATGACGCTGATGATGAGGCAGAAGCTGAATTCGAATCTAATTCAGAGACGGACATGATAATCAATGCTCCCTAAAAGTGTGACTCAAAGGGAGGCCGCCTCAAACGTCGACCCCTATAGTAGTCAAACTCTGCGAGAAGACGCCAGCTTCTTCGGGTACTACACCCAATGAAGCTCATTAAAGAACGCCTCAAAGGCAAGCCCCCTCAAGTGGCGGCTCCCCTCGTAGCCAAGCTACGGGGAAAGGCTCCAGCTTCCGGCACGCCAACCGAGGCTCCTGTAAAATCCCTAAATTTCTGCGATATTTTTTTTAATTTTATTTATATAGATTTGAAATTTTGTATTGTACGTCGCGTAGTCGTATTTACGTCGCGCACAAAATTTTATTTTGCTCGACGAGTGCGAATATGTGCGAGCGTACATATTTTAGAAAAGATATTTTATTTTTATTTTATAGTTTCAAAATAATATATGCAACAATTATTTTACTATCATTACAAGTTGTTATTTTATTTACTAAAAGCCGTCATTTATGCAATTATTAAGAATAATTAATATTTTTATTGTATACTAGGAAAAACATAATCATGTATGCATTATTCGTGCATACATATATTGCGAAATTATTTATTAGTCTATTTTAAATAAAATATAATTTTTGAGATTTATTAATATTAATATTTTATTATTCAAAAAGATATTTAAAAATATTTATTATTTTTTGAAATTATTATTATTGGTATTTCGAAAAATATTTGGAAGTTATTGTTGCCATTTAAATCTTGATTTAATTTTGGATTTATTTAAATAGTTAAATATTCGAAATTTGATTTATCCCATTTGATTTTGAGCTAAAATTTAATTAGATTTAAATTTGATTTGTATTTGGAATTGGATTTTGATTCGGATTTGGATTTATTGAATTAAATTAAATTATAGATTGAGTTATCTAAATTGGGTTTTAAATATCCTAATCTATCCAAATGGGAATTTCCACATCCTATAAATAGGCAGGTACTCCTCCATAAATTCTATTTTCCACAAAATTTTCCACAAATCTACGTACATCGTGTCTGTGTCCATCCAAATTCTTATTCCAATCTTGTTTACATTTATAATTATTCCTTCGTGTCGACAACACCGACACAAATCAAACCCTAACCCTACACCACCCTACCACCACCGACGGCAATACCCTAGCCTCACCGTCGCCATCCCGACATCACCACAGCACACCCTCACTGCCACTCCACAGAAAATCACCTCCCTCATCGTGTCCGACCACGACAATACACGCAAACCACCCCGCCACAGCCTTCACCACGGCCACCGCCGTCACCACCAACAATCGCAACACCGCTCCAAACCACCAAGACCCCCACAAACCATCACCCACACTACCATAGTCATCACCCCTACCCAACTCCCGACCATCACCATAAGTCGCCATCGCCACACCGGCGATTCTCCAAAACCCACACCAGAGTAAAGAAAAATATTAAGAGAAGAGCCTCACCTGACCCCGACCCGACCCGACGAACCACTCCTGTGTCGAATGCGCCGGATCCCCATCTGCCGTCGCGCCGTGTCGGTCCCGCTGCCGACGCTGCGTCGAGCTCAAAGCCGTCCCTACTGTCTCCTTTCGATCGACCAGACCCGTCCCTATCTGCAGCCGAGTAGCCGTCGCGCCGGGCTTCGACACCGCTCCCAGCGTCGGAGTAGTGTCCGAAGGAGCATCGCCCGCTCCCCGTTCACCTTCTTTCCCCTCCGTTCAACCCTTCTCCCTTTCCCGAGATCCCGACGACCGCCTCCTTGCGCCGGAGCCCCCACGGCAGGCCGCTCCGACCGCCGCCCCTCTGCCGCTCGACCGAATCCGCCCGCGCACCGCCCTGGTCGCGCCCGACGAGCACCGCCGGAGCACCGCAGTTCTTCTCCGCCCCTTTCTCCTCCCTTCGCAGCCGCCGTCCTCCGCCGGACCACCTTGTCAAACCCTAGCCTGCCCAAACCTCCGTCGCGCCGAGAACCCTGTCACCTCGCCCCTCAGCGGCCGGCGTCGCCCTCCACTTTCGACCAACCCCACGGCGAAACCCCTCGCCGCGCCGGTCGAGCCGCGCCGGCCGAGCCGCGTCCACCCGCTGGCTGTCCGCCGAGTAGCGCCGCCCCTTTCTACTTCTTCTCCGTCGACCTTCCCCCGCAGCTCCTCACTCCCCTCCGTCGCATGCACGGCGAGCCCCCGCGCGAGCCACCGCCTACCGTCGCCTCCTGTCTCCTCTCTCTCTCCACCTCTCCATTCTCTCTCCTCCATCTTCCCTCTCCCCTTTCTTTTTGTACTGAGTTTTTCTTTTTCTTTTAGCTTTTGCTTTATTATTATTATGTTAGTTGCTGGTAGGATTAATAACTAATATCATTATTAATATTATTATTATTTCATTACTGTTGTTATTATTATTAATATTTCTATTATTATTTCTATAATCATATTATTATTATTATCTTATCTTATTATTATTATTATTACTATTATTGTATATTATTTTTAGTAGCATATAAAACTTGTTATTGCACAAATAATGCTACCAATAGTTTTTCACTATCTATTTATTATTATTGTTATATTTTTACAAAAGAAACGATTGCGCCATATAATAATATTGTCATTAGGTAATATTACTAGAGTTGCTACTGTTGTTATTGGGGTTTATTATTTAGAAATAGTATTGATCTTTTGCTCTTAATGATATTATATATCTATATATTAAATATTTTCAAAGATCATATTCGTGATAAATATATAGTATTGGGCTTGGCCCTACATGTAATTTCAAATCGGGTTGGGTTTTTTTATTTTATATATTTTATGGTATTAAATATGGTTGTAATATTTTCTACTAGCAAGTTATAGTTTTGATATAAAGATAATTTTTTTATGACTTTCAAGTATTTATCTAAAAACCTATTTTAGCTAATAAGAAAATATTTTCGAGTATTTTAAATAGTTTTCTAAATTCGTATATATATATTATTTATCTAAAATTTCTCTGATTATCCTGACCAGCCCTATTACTCTTATTTTCTCACCAATTTTGTACTCCCATATGTCTACCCTAACTAAATTGACCCTTCTGGACCCAATAGAACTGTCAGTGTCACCATCCGAGGTCACCTTGTGTAGTTGTTACACCAAAGTTGCAATTCATGCCACCATGATCATCGCAGCACACCAGGCGTCCTATCAGGCAAGACACCTTGCCATTTGCTGTTTAAATTATTTTAGCTCATATTTCATGTATTATTTATTT
Organism: Iris pallida; assembly: GCA_029216955.1. Taxonomy (NCBI): domain Eukaryota; kingdom Viridiplantae; phylum Streptophyta; class Magnoliopsida; order Asparagales; family Iridaceae; genus Iris; species Iris pallida. Next base: position 9,188,350 of record JANAVB010005600.1, read on the forward strand.
TTTATGCAAAATAAACTGTGATACATGGTATAACCTGTTAGAACTTACTGTTCATTTATATTCCTGCTATTATTTTTCTTACACATTAAACCTAGAATTAAGAGACCACCTTTGTATGTTGCATTCATGGCCTTGACACGTTATACCACGAAGTTGTGTGTCGCATGTAGAACACGAAGTGCGTAATTAGCTGGCCACCAGTACGTACAAGCCATGCGATAGGAATAACCGCTAATAGAGGTTGCATGCTTAGTTTGACTTAGCGGTTATAGAGGTTTACTGTTGTGGATACAACAGAGTAGGCATTGGGCGGGAGGACAATTCCTTAGCGTATGGGCTTCGATGCACTTTCCCTTGTGACCCGGACTCTCCGCTGGAGATACGGGGTTGATGACCCATGATTACTGATGGCCACTGACGATTCTGCGAACGTCATGCTCTTACTGATGGGGCCTCTGGTGCCCAAGGGGGACTATGCCGATCCTATTCAGCCAGGGTCCATGCGTAGGAAGGATTATTCTTAACAACATTTCACTTAGAACGGTAGACTCTTTATCCGTTAGGTACGAGTACTTTTGGTTTGGGTACTTGTATCTGACCGTGGCTTGGAAAAATAACTTGTCGCGGATTAGTTTGTCATCTTGTCCTTGTTTGGTTGTAGGTGTGACTTACTACTTCGATGAGAAGGTATTGAACCTTGTTGGGGTCCGGATACCATATTGGATTCATATAATGGAAAGATACGTTACCGTGAATTAGTTTACCATCTCCTGTCCTTGTTTGGTTGGGGGGAGGGTACGCTCATTCAGTAGGTGCATATTGGACTATGTTAGAATTCGATTGACTTATTTATTTGAGCAATATTTATTCAGTTTATATGGCATGATATTATGTGTCTTGTTACGTCCCTCTGAGGACCTGGTTATCTCTCCAGGTGTGTGCTATTGTCTTTCGCAGGTGCTTTAGCTCTAGCCGTGATCATTGCTATTTCTTGAGGATGATTGCATTTGGATCGTCTTCGCTTCGCTCGCCAAATTCATATCTTTTTTATGTATTTTTCCTTTACTTGTTTGTAGTGGATTTGTCTCCGCCCAACATATTGTATCAAGATAATTCATTATCTTTATATGATGTCTTATATTCATTTATTTTGCGTGGATGAGATTAGTTATGGTTCTACTGCATTTTACAGCTTATGTATCCATACGAGGCCTATATACTTCATATGAATACAGCTGGCATGTCTAAGTTCCTAGTCCTACGTATTTTAGGACTGGGGCGTTACAGCTTCCCTCAAGGTGCGACTCAAAGGCAAACCTCCTCAGTTGTCAGCACCCGTCAGGCCACAGGAGAAGACCTCGGCGTCCTTCTCAGCATAGTCCCATGAGCCAGCATGGGCCAAGCTTCCGAAAAACTCTCATGAACCTCCCAAGGCTGCTCCAGTTCTCACCGATGAAGAGCTTGGAGAGTACATATCGGCTAATGTCGATGTCCCATCCCTCGATGATGTAATCCCTCGGGACAAGATCCCATATTTTATCAATAATAGAGTGTCTTTAAATTATTCTTATCTTCCACATTAGAATACCATGTAACTCTAGATAATGCTCTACAGTCATTGCAAACACAAATAACGACTGTGAGTCATGCAAATCGAGTCGTCCTGTACCAAGGAGTTTGTTACAAAGTCGAGCATCACCACCCACTGACAGAGCCAGAATCCGATACCGCAGAATGCAAATCTACCGGTACAACGATCGAGCCAAGTATCTCATCCAAAAGATGGGTTACAACTTGAAGAGCGGCCAAGGTCTGAACTACGGCAAAGGTCGACACCTTCCCCTACGACTTCCAGTACTAAAAGGGAAGCCGTAAGACTACTATAACCGTACCCGACGGGGGGTAGGCTACATCACGCCTCAAACAACTCCCGAAGGATTAGAAGCAGAGGATGTCATGCATTCTCACTCATCTGAAACTTCAACCTGGGACTCCGACACCAGCATCGGCTCAGTCTTCAGGAAGGTGCTGTCAGCCAACATGACATCCGTACATCCTTTAGAAGATAAATACGACAATCAAACATGAGAGTTTTTCGAAGAAGAACCCTGGTCTCAACGCCTAGGAACGGAATGAGGTCTCGCTTTGAATTGCGAGAACCCCTATCGAAGACGAAGTTGAGCAGATCGAACTTGGGGATGGATCTTCATGCAAACCCATCTTCATCAGCAAAAGCTTGGTGGGGAAGGACCGAGAATCCTTGATCCACCTGGTCAAAGAATTTATCAACGTTTTCGCCTGGAGCTACGAAGATATGTCGGGACTCGACCCATAAGTCGCGATGCACAAGCTTAATATCGTGCCTGACGCTAAGCCCGTTAAGTAGCAACAACGACGCTTCTGTCTTAACATCATGGACGCCATTGACAAAGAGATCGACAAGCTCTTGGATAGCGGGTTCATTCGTGGAGAATAATACCCCAACTGGGTTGCCAACATCATCCCTGTCACCAAAAAGAACGGAAGATCCGAGTCTGCATCGATTTTTGGGACCTCAACTCTGCATGCCTAAAGGATGAGTTCCCACTCCTGATTACCGACGTAATGATCGACAACACTTGTGGCTTCGAGCGTATGTGTTTGCCATAAAATATAAAAGAACAGAACAATTATCGGAGGATCGGACTTTTACTTCACGTTACAAACTCGCTTGTACAAAGAAAGCCTAGGGACGAAAACCTAGGTACAGCAGTCTAAGTACAATTATTTATTTTAGATTCTGGGGGGTAACGATAGAGGCTCGGGAAGACGACGGCAACCCTGCCTTACTCCTTGGACGATCGGTATGCAGCCTTGGCTCCTGTGACGAGATGGTTGGCATTGATGAAGAAATGCTTTTCTTGCTCTCCCTATTACTCTTCTGGCTTCTCTCTCTCTCTGTGTATTCTCTCTCCGATTATTAGGGAGTCTCTCTGTCTATCTCTCTCGCAAAGGAATGGCACCTTGCTTATTTATAGGAGGGGGACATCATTAGGGTTTGTATGATTGCCCATTTTAAAGTGGCGGCGGCCTGATGTTTAATCAATCTGGACCATTAGTCTTAAGCGTGAAGGATCTGGGCCATAAATGTGGATAGTATTGAATCCTGCGAATGATTAATGCTGATTGTTTTAAATCTTTATGATTGGTTGTGTCAAGCTTGGATCTCTCACCACGTGTCCCATTGGCTTGATCACGAATGATATGCCCTGATCTCATTAATTATGAGGATAACATTAAATATGGTTATTGGGATCTGGTAAATCTTGATTGATTTAATACCATGCGTCCCATAACCACCCTGCTACCGGCTGTCAAGTCATGGGGGCAATTGAATCTCTGCCATGTGTCTTAATGGTGGACCCTGTCAGAGCCGCATGATATCCACGAACCGCATGAGACAGCGTCTCAGTGAGCCGCATAGGTATAGTACTTGCGAGCCGCATGGGATAGTTTCTTGGTGAGCCGCAGGAAGATGATTCCTGCTAGCCGCATGAAGCTGTTCTTCAATTGAGCCGCATGGGAGTAGCCATGTGGCAATCTTGGATCGTGTCAGAGATTTCTCCTGTTTCGAAGAGCCTGTCATTACGACAGGACCATCATAGCACTTAATGCCAAAGCCGTCAGCTGTCAAATCATGGCAGAGCATTAAATAAGGCCATTACTTGATGGCCAGCTGTGTGAAAGGATCCCACGGGAACACGTGGTGTTGATCGAGCCACATATCTCTGTTGGTCGTTTGTGAGCCGCATGTACTTCCGAGCCGCATGAGGCTGGGAGACTCTTTGAACCGCATGGGACTGTCCCTATGTAAGCTGCATGGATTCTCCTGCTCGAGCCGCATGAGACTGAGGGTCTCTCCGAACCGCATAGGACTGCCCCTGTATGAGCCGCATGGGGTTCTCCTGTTCCGAGCTGCATAGACCATCATTCTGATATTTTCCATGCTTTTACAAGACCCCCTTCAAAGTTTTCAATTTGCAAGATTAAATACTTTGAATAAGAAACATGGCCTTTGCTAACCGCATAGATGGTTCAGCCGCATGGATTTATCTGGCCGCATGAGCTGTTAGGCCGCATAGACTTTTTGCCACATGTCCCAACCACGTGTGCAAATCTTCTGCATTAAATGCCCTTGATTCATTTTTTGAATTAATGCCGCCTTTTGGGGGAGGATCCCAAGGGTCAGTTTGCTTTGACCGAAGCATTTTACCTTTATTCTTTTAGGTGGCGTGTGGATCGAGGCACTTGTTGATTTACGAGCCTCCTTCGCCTATAAATAGGAGTAATTTATTCTTTGAGGGTTTCTTTACCTCTCTCTTTGCTCGAAACTCCTTGTTGTCGATTTTCTCTTTGTCTTCTCCCATCAACGATCGGCAATGGCTCCCAAGAAGACTATCGCTGCTACGGGCAAGAAGACCGCGTCGTCGTCTGCGGCAGCGAAGGGCAAGAAGGCCGCGTCTTCATCGACTGCGGCGGCGAACGTGGCGGCTCCTCCGCCGGCTGACGTGCCTGTTTTCACCCCGACGTTCACCCGCCTATTGCTGGTAAGACCATCAACATGAACTGTCATGGCTACGCCGCATATCTTATGCGCGAGCCTGTATTTTCAAGTGTGCTGCATGTCCGACTCATGTTCTAGCCGCATGGGATATGACCCAGGCCTGAGTCGCATGAAAATTGTTGTTTGCAGCCGCATAATTACTTCACCATCAGGGCCGCATAAGCTCATCTGGACTGGACCGCATGAGCTCTTTCAAACTGAGCCGCATAAGCCTATTTCGAACCGAACCGCATAAGATCATTTGAACTGGATCGCATAATGTCACCCCGTTCCCACAATGCATATTGTTATACATGTACAACTTATATGTATTTATTTAGTATTTATCATGTATTATCCTGTATTTAAATTCCTTTAAATTTTTATGTTAATTAATTATCTGCTCTTTAATTTCATGTTAATTAATTTCTTGCAGTTTATTATCTGTATTTTATTTTCTGCTTTTAGTCTTGCTTATTTGGTTCGGCCTAGGATGGATTCTCGGGTTCATGGTGGGTAAACCCGACCCATTAGCTCCCACCTACCACCCCTTCCTATTTAAAGTTTCCATCTCTTTCTTCTCCTCTTTACTTCATTCTCACCATTACTTCTTCTTCTTCCTCATTACTTCCACCACCTACCAATAACAGGAGAAGGCAAGTGCAAACTTGCTTCTCAATCACCCATTTTTATGGATCATTATTCTTCCTTCCTTAATCCTGAGAGAGTTTAGTGCTTGGCATTTTTGGTTTCTGTGGCATGTTTTCCCTAGATCTAAGTTTGTGTATTTCGGCTGTTCATGGGTTCTTGGTCCACCAACTTAGCGTGTATTTCTGGCACTGGACGAAGGCTCCATAGGACTTGGAGTTCGGGAAATGTTGTACGCACACGTTCTTACGTGCTCGCGTAAAACATCAGCCCAGTCACGCACACGTCTTTACGTGTTTGCGTATATTTTAGTCACGCTCGCTCAGTGCGTGCGTGTATTTTTAGTCACGCTCGCTCAGTACGTGCGTGTATTTTTAGTCACGCTCGCTCAGTGCATGCGTGTATTTTTAGTCACGCTCGCTCAGTGTGTGCGTGTATTTTTAGTCACGCTCGCTCAGTGCGTGCGTGTATTTTTAGTCACGCTCGCTCAGTGCGTGCGTGTATTTTTAGTCACGCTCGCTCAGTGCGTGCGTGTATTTTTAGTCACGCTCGCTCAGTGCGTGCGTGTATTTTTAGTCTTGCTCGCTCAGTGCGTGCGTGTATTTTTAGTCACGCTCGCTCAGTACGTACGTGTATTTTTAGTCACGCTCGCTCAGTGCGTACGTCCGTATATTACTTGTCACGCTCATACGCTCACGCTAGCCAACGTGTACCACGTTTCACGCTCACTTCTACCTACTAAACTTGGCGTGTTTTTTTACACGCACGATTCTTGCGTGACTTTTGGCCTTAGCATGGACTTGTTAGCGTGACTTCCTGGATTGGGTGTTTTTATTTTGTTCTATGCTTTATTCATTTAATGTTGGCATGATAATTCCCTATTATATCCTTACGCCTTTTTGCATGAACCCGATAATCTTAGCATGTTAATATTTTAATACATATGGTTGTGTATTAGTGCCAAGCGTCTTGATTGGTTTAGGGGTATCTAGTAAGACTGGAACTTGACCTTGAGAGTTATAGACTCGACCCCATATTCATGCTAATTGACTTTCATGCCTTGTCACCATTGATGACGATGGTTATCTTGACTGAATTGATCATGCGTTCCTAGTTGGAACTAAGAGACTGGCTAGTCGTCTTATTGAAATGAATGAATGAGACACGTTCATGTTATGAACTATTGTAATCGACTGGCTGATCCCGAATATTGACATACATGCACATGCAGGCTTCAATCTATTTATTTAATTATTTAATTATTTATTTTCTACAAAAGAAGCATGTGTACTTTATGGTCAAGGCATGATTACCGTAGTTAGATTTGATTGTTGCATTACGCTATGTAAAACCTGCAACCTAACCGCACTGGTATCGTTGTAGGGTTGTGCATATCGTAGCCCGTACGAAAGTACTCATCTGAATGACCATGATCCACGGCATGGGATTTCGTTCAACGTAGGGACTATTAAGTTAAATAAAATAATGATTGTATGGAGAGAATGGATTCCCGAGTTCTTACATGGCAGCCCCCTTGGGACGAGTAGTACCCGACGGGCCGGCTGGTTCCCACAGATACTGTAAATCTGCCACACGGGCAGGGAACAGTATCTGCTTTAATTATTATTGTATATTGTATATTGATGACGGGCGTCCTGCTAGGACTCGTCTAATTCATGCATGGCGCATATGATTCACTGGATAGACTAGCCTTGCTTGCACATAGTAAGAACTGAGGAATCCTTAATTTGCATTATTCCAGGATAACCTGGGACTCACAATAGCAAGCCGTAGGAGTTGATTGGCCGTTCAAGATGATTTGTTTGTGTACTGTACCTACTCTGTTACCTAACTGGGATGATCAGAATGTCAGGACATGACGGGCCAACTTCTGTCCTTGTTTGGTTGGGAGATTGGTTCGAAGTGTCGTAATGTGATGTGAATTCTAGTAGCAAGCAGAGATCTATTATATTCTTTTACTTACTGGTTTAATCTTTCATATCGTCCTTCCTTGTGGTACTTACTATTAGAGGTCTAACCTCTGGTTTTGCATGGCCAGATTTAGAGCCGGTCCCCGAGGATCCAGCTTACTTCTACCTCCAAGATGGTCAATACTAGGGGAATGATCGCAGGAGGACTCGAGTGGGTTCCTTACTTCACCACCGACATGTTAGTCGGATTGTCTTGCACTTACTTTTACATAATTGTAATTAAGTCAGACTGCAGCTGATAACAATTGTGTATACTTGCTATATCGTCTGGCTATGTTTTGTAAAGCCAGATCTCAAGAACATTTTGACTTAGCGTTTGGGACGCCTTACTGCTTTATCTTACATGTTCTCTATTACTGTTTCTTATTTGAATAATTGAGACAATAGATGTAAAGTGACCATAGCAAAACTTTTATGTAGTATGCACCCCCTCGTCTGGTTAGACAGCATTGATCGTATTATACGGTATTCATCTACCCATAATACGTAGCTGGCTGAGTCATTCCCCCGCTCTCCAGTATTCTGGTTCTGGGGCGTGACAAGGTTTTAGTGGTGGCCCATGCAGGTCTGATTTCAGACTTGTGGGGTGTTTTGATTTATAGGATGTCTCAATCACACATGTTTTCCCTTGATCTCCTGATTCGTTATTCTCAACTCTCGCTTGACATTTCGGTATCCTTTGACTTCATTGATCCTTCATGTCCGGTCGTTTGATTGTTCTCTTGTCCCTTTTCTTAGGGGCACTTCGTCCGCATCGGTCAGAGCTGGACAGCAACAACAAGGGCAACATGAGCAACATGACCAGGTTGGTCAGCAACAAGGGCCCTTCTCACCTCAGGAGACTATCCAGGAAGAAGTGATAGTAGAACCAGCAGTTGGACCGCAGTATCCGGAAGTTCCAAACCCACCCATAGTTCCACCTACCCCTGTGGAAGTGGACACACCAGCCCTTCTGGAGATCATGAGAGGAATGATGGCTGCTCAGCAACATCAGATGTTGGCCCAGCCGTGCATGCACACTCAGCTACAAGAGCAGAACGTGTTGCTCAACCAAGGATTGCAGACGGCTTTGGAAAGAGGAGTGAGGGCTGATTTAGAAGCATCAGCCAGGTTTTGCAAGTAAACCCCCGTCGTTTCGAGGGCACGGAGGATGCCATCTCAGCAGATGCATGGCTTAAGGATATTGAGGCTATCCTAACAGCAGCTAAGATACCGGCAGAAGAACGTGTGGATCTAGTGAAGTTGTTACTTCAGGATCTCGCACGTGATTGGTGGGAATCAGATGAAGTGGGCATCAGACGTCCTGTAGCTTGGGACGATTTCACTGCAAGATTCAAGACCAAGTACTATGGAGTTGTGGCACGGTTTGAGCTACAACAGAAGTTTATCAACCTCAGGCAGGCCGACAAGACTGTAGATGCTTATGCAGCGGAGTTCTGCAGATTGAGTAGATTTGCCCCAGAGATGGTAGCAACAGAGAGCCATTGGGCCATGAGGTTTCAGCAAGGGTTTCATCTTGAACTCTTGCAATTGATAGAATGGCACAATTACCAGACTTTTGATGAGATATTGACGGCGACTCGAAGGCATGAGATCACCATTCAGAGGCTTTCTGTGAGGACTGGGGGTCAGAAGAGATCCCACAGTCAGGTTGAAGGAGGAGGGGGAGCAGCGCCCCGAACAACAGCACCATCCACTGGCATTCGTATCCACGATGTGGCGATATGAGGACCAGCACCACCCAGGCAGCAGCAGCAACAGCAACAGAGGAAGAACCAGCAACCCCCGACGGGCTGCACTTATTGTGGAAAGATGGGACACACTAGAGATGTGTGTCGGACATTGAATGGACTATGTCTGATATGTGGAAATCCAGACCATCGGGTTACCACATGTCCCATGAATTCGAGGTCAGGAGGACCAGGACAGCAGTTTCCTGCTCTGCCAGCACCAGGGACAGGCCAGTATCGAGGACCAGCAGTGGCAGTTAGGCCATTGGCACAGCGTCCGTTAGTACCGCAGGCTCAGATGTTTCGGCAGCAGGGACCGCCGATGCAGCAATACCAACATAGACCACCCCAGCATCATCAAAGAAGGGGCCAGCAGCAGCACCAGGCTAGGCCGCAGCATGGGAATCAGCAAGGAGGTCGAGGGCAGGCACTCACTTTGTCCTTGGAGGAGGCATTAGCATCGGAAGATGTTGTGGCAGGTAACATTCTCGTCGCCTCATATCCCGCAGTAGCATTGTTTGATTCGGGAGCATCCCATTCATTTATATCTGCACGATTTGCGACACGACTAGGGATGGAGTTCGAGGCATTGCCAGGGAGGTTGAATATACTCACTGGTAATGGGCTCGTAGGAGTTAGTAGAGTTATTTTAGCATATAGCGTTGTAGTTTGCGGGCATTCCTTACCTGCCCGGTTGATAGAATTTTCTGTTGGAAATTTCGACGTTATCTTAGGCATGGACTGGCTGAAAGACAGTCATGCGATAATAGATTGTCGTAGAGGGAGTGTATCTTTTGATATTCCAGGCATGAAGCGGTTCACCTTAGTCAGATCAGAGGCAACTCAGCAAGAGCAGGGAGTAGTAACGGCAATGAAGGAAGTTCAGATCCCGAAGGTAGTTGAAGAGTTTCTAGACATATTTCCCGAAGAACTTCCAGGTCTACCATCAGTTAGAGATATTGAGTTCAGTATAGAATTGGCACCAGGAACTAAACCGATATCAGATCGAGTTTATAGAATGGCGGATTCAGAGCAGGCCAAGGTATATCAGCACATAGAGGAATTGAAGGAGAAGAAGTTCATCCAAGCTAGCGTATCACCGTGGGCAGCACCAGTGGTACTTGTGGGAAAGAAGGATGGGTCGTCCAGATTGTGCATTGACTACAGGAAGCTTAACGCGGCAACAGTGAAGAACAAGTACCCATTACCCAGGATCGACGACTTATTTGATCAATTGAGCAAAGCTAGAGTTTTCTCCAAGATAGATCTTCGTTCAGGGTACCATCAGGTGAGGGTTCGGAAGGAAGATATTCCCAAGACAGCATTCAGGTCGAAGTATGGGCATTATGAATTCTTAGTAATACCGTTCGGTTTGACCAATGCTCCAGCAATATTCATGAATTTGATGAACCGCATCTTTATGCCATATTTAGACCAGTTTGTCGTTGTGTTTCTTGACGACATTCTCGTATACTCTGCTAGTGAAAGGAGCATGAAGACCACCTCAGGAAAGTATTGCAGGTTCTGAGAGGAACCAGTTGTATGCCAAGCTCAGCAAGTGTGAGTTTTGGTCGGATCATATTTTGTTTTTGGGTCATATCATATCAGGAGCTGGAGTAGCAGTAGATCCCAAGAAGGTAGAAGCAGTAGAGAATTGGCCAGTACCCAAGACCGTAGCAGATGTACAGAGTTTCTTGGGATTGATAGGATATTACAGGAGGTTTGTGTCAGACTTTACAAGGCTTTCAGCACCCATGACCCGCTTGACCCGGAAGGATGTACCATTCGTTTGGTCGGCAGAATGTCAGGCATTATTCGAGACTTTGAAGCAGAAGTTGATATCAGCACCTATTCTTACATTGCCAGTTGGACCCGGAGGTTTTACAGTATATTATGATGCGTCAGGTAAAGGACTTGGATGTGTCCTTATGCAACATGGGAAGGTGATAGCATATGCATCTCGGCAGCTTCGAAACCACGAGAAGAATTACCCAACTCATGATTTGGAGTTAGCGGCAGTAGTGTGTTTGCTCTGAAGCTATAGAGGCATTACTTATATGGTGATCGAGTGGAAATGTACACAGACCATAAAAGTCTGAAGTACATCTTTACTCAGAAGGAACTAAACATGAGGCAGAGGAGATGGCTGGAGTTGATTAAGGATTATGACGTGGAGCTTCAGTATCATCCAGGCAAGGCTAATATAGTAGCAGACGCTCTTAGCAGGAGAGGCGGCGCATTTATGTTGACAACACAGAAGCATATCTTAGAAGACCTTCAGGAGATGGGCATCAAAGTTGTACTTCCTAGTGATATAGGAGTTCTAACAAGTCCGCAAGTTCAATCTGACTTAGTAGACAGGATCAAGGCAGCTCAGGCACAAGACCCAAGGATTCAGAAGCTTAGGGCAGAATGTGAGTCAGGACTCAGGAAGGAGATGAGGGTTCATGAAGATGGTACACTTAGGTTTGGATCGCGTCTATGTGTGCCTAGTAGAGATATCAGACAGGAGGTTATGGCAGAAGCTCACAGTTCTCAGTATTCTATACATCCTGGAGGGACCAAGATGTACCAAGATATCAAGCAGCACTTCTGGTGGAACGGGATGAAGAGGGAGGTAGCTAGATTTGTTTCCCGTTGCTTGGTATGTCAGCAAGTGAAGGCAGAACAGCAGAGGCCAGCTGGGTTACTGCAACCGCTTCCTATCCTGGAATGGAAATAGGAGCATATTATAATGGACTTTGTGACCGGTTTACCGAGATCACCAAGTGGTAAGGACGCTATTTGGGTGATAGTGGACCGACTTACAAAGGTAGCACACTTTCTTCCTTTCAGAGTAGGGCAATCTACAGAAAAGTTGGCAGAGTTATATATGCAACAGATAGTCAGGCAGCATAGAGTTCCTGTCAGTATTGTGTCGGATCGAGATACCCGCTTTACATCACACTTCTGGAAGAGCTTACATCATAGTCTGGGTACCAAGTTAAGATTTAGCACGGCTTACCATCCGCAGACGGATGGGCAATCAGAAAGAACGATTCAGACTTTAGAAGACATGTTGCGAGCTTGCACTTTGGATTTTGGAGGGTCTTGGAAGAGTCACCTGCACTTGGTTGAGTTCTCATACAACAATAGTTATCAGGCCAGTATCCAGATGGCGCCATTCGAAGCAATATATGGTAAGAAGTGCAGGTCACCGCTTGCATGGGATGATATTGGGGAGAGGAAGATGCTAGGCCCAGAAATCATTATTCAGACGGTTGAAGTAGTTAAAGGAATTAGAGAGCGACTTCGAGTTGGGCAGGATCGGCATCGTTATTGGGCGGACCAGCATCGTAGGCCGTTAGAGTTCTCTGTTGGGGACCACGTATTCTTGCGAATCTCACCTACTCGTGAGGTCATTAGATTTGGCGTTCGCGGGAAATTGAGTCCGCGGTACGTGGGCCCATTCGTTATCCTTGATCGGATAGGCGATGTTGCTTATCGTTTATCACTCCCACCTTCATTACGAGAGGTGCATGACGTGTTTCATGTATCTCAATTACGTAGGTATGTATCAGACCCAAGCCATGTCCTCGATCATTCTGAGCTGGTTGTTGGTACCAACCTGTCTTACGAGGAACAGCCTGTGTCCATTTTGGACCGAAGAGAGAAGATACTCAAGAACCGAATAATTAGTCTTGTCCGTGTTGCTTGGGGTCATCACTCCTTGGGAGAGTCAATGTGGGAACGTGAGGATGATATCCGATCACGGTATCCACACCTGTTTGACTCACAAGGTATTCTCTTTCTGTATACCTTGATTGTCTTGATTTCTCATGCTTATCGCCTTATGGATAGAACTACTTGATATCGTAGATTGATAGATTTACATATATAGTACTTGCTTTTGATATGGTAAAAATGATTGCTTGCTCACTAGAATTGCTTGATCACTAGAATTACTTGTATTAGTTTAGCTCCGATATTTCTACCTGCTTTGGATTTGAAATTCCGAGGACGGAATTTTTCTAAGGTAGGTAGAGATGTCACTCTCCGTTCCCAGAATGTGTATTGTTATACATGTACAACTCATATGTATTTATTTAGTATTTATCATGTATTATTCTGTATTTAAATTCCTTTAAATTTTTATGTTAATTAATTATATGCTCTTTAATTTTCATGTTAATTAATTTCTTGCAATTTTATTATCTGTATTTTATTTTCTGCTTTTAGTCTTGCTTATTTGGTTCGGCCTAGGATGGATTCTCGGGTTCATGGTGGGTAAACCCGGCCCATTAGCTCCCACCTATCACCCCTTCCTATTTAAAGTTTCAATCTCTTTCTCTCTCCTCATTACTTTATTCTCACCATTACTTCTTCTTCCTCCTCTCATTACTCTCCACCACCTACCAACAGCAAGGAGAAGGCAAGTGCAAACTTGCTTCTCAATCACCCATTTTTATGGATCATTATTCTTCCTTCCTTAATCCTGAGAGAGTTTAGTGCTTGGTATTTTTGGTTTCTGTGGCTTGTTTTCCCTAGATCTAAGTTTGTGTATTTTGGCTGTTCATGGGTTCTTGGTCCACCAACTTAGCGTGTATTTTTGGCACTGGACGAAGGCTCCATAGGACTTGGAGTTCGGGAAATGTTGTACGCACACGTTCTTACGTGCTCGCGTAAAACATCAGCCCAGTCACGCACACGTCTTTACGTGTTTGCGTGTATTTTTAGTCACGCTCACGCTGTGCGTGCGTGCGTGTATTACTTGTCACGCTTATACGCTCACGCTAGCCAGCGTGTACCACGTTTCACGCTCACTTCTACCTACTAAACTTGGCGTGTTTTTTTACACGCACGATTCTTGCGTGACTTTTGGCCTTAGCATGGACTTGTTAGCGTGACTTCCTGGATTGGGTGTTTTTATTTTGTTCTATGCTTTATTCATTTAATGTTGGCATGATAATTCCCTATTATATCCTTACGCCTTTTTGCATGAACCCGATAATCTTAGCATGTTAATATTTTAATACATATGGTTGTGTATTAGTGCCAAGCGTATTGATTGGTTTACGGGTATCCAGTAAGACTGGAACTTGACCTTGAGAGTTATAGACTCGACCCCATTTTCATGCTAATTGACTTTCATGCCTTGTCACCATTGATGACGATGGTTATCTTGACTGAATTGATCATGCGTTCCTAGTTGGAACTAAGAGACTGGCTAGTCGTCTTATTGAAATAAATGAATGAGACACGTTCATGTTATGAACTATTGTAATCGACTGGCTGATCCCAAATATTGACATACATGCACATGCAGGCTTCAATCTATTTATTTAATTATTTATTTATTTATTTTCTACAAAAGAAGCATGTGTATTTTATGGTCAAGGCATGATTACCGTGGTTAGATTTGATTGTTGCATTACGCTATGTAAAACCTGCAACCTAATCGCACTGGTATCGTTGTAGGGTTGTGCATATCGTACCCCGTACGAAAGTACTCATCTGAATGACCATGATCCACGGCATGGGATTTCGTTCAACGTAGGGACTATTAAGTTAAATAAAATAATAATTGCATGGAGAGAATGGATTCCCGAGTTCTTACATAGCAGCCCCTTGGGACGAGTAGTACCCGACGGACCGGCTGGTTCCCACAGATACTGTAAATCTGCCACACGGGCAGGGAACAGTATCTGCTTTAATTATTATTGTATATGTATATTGATGACGGGCGTCCTGCTAGGACTCGTCTAATTCATGCATAGCGCACTTGATTCACTGGATAGACTAGCCTTGCTTGTACATAGTAAGAACTGAGGAATCCTTAATTTGCATTATTCCAGGATAACCTGGGACTCACAATAGCAAGCCGTACGAGTTGATTGGCCGTTCAAGATAATTTGTTTGTGTACTGTACCTACTCTGTTACCTAATTGGGATGATCAGAATGTCAGGACATGACGGGCCAACTTCTGTCCTTGTTTGGTTGGGAGGTTGGTTCGAAGTGTCGTGATGTAATGTGAATCCTAGTAGCAAGCAGAGATCTATTATTATATTCTTTTACTTACTGGTTTAATCCTTCATATCGTCCTTCCTTGTGGTACTTGCTATTAGAGGTCTAACCTCTCTGGTTTTGCATGGCCAGATTTAGAGCCGGTCCCCGAGGATCCAGCTTACTTCTACCTCCAAGATGGTCAATACTAGGGGAATGATCGCAGGAGGACTCGAGTGGATTCCTTACTTCACCACTCGTTTTGTTATTTGCTTTATACTTTGCCGTTTGGCACCGACATGTTAGTCGGATTGTCTTGCACTTACTTTTACATAATTGTAATTAAGTCAGACTGCAGCTGATAACAATTGTGTATACTTGCTATATCGTCTGGCTATATTTTGTAAAGCCAGATCTCAAGAACATTTTGACTTAGCGTTTGGGACGCCTTACTGCTTTATCTTACATGTTCTCTATTACTGTTTCTTATTTGAATGATTGAGACAATAGATGTAAAGTGACCATAGCAAGACTTTTATGTAGTATGCACCCCCTCGTCTGGTTAGACAGCATTGATCGTATTATACGGTATTCATCTATCCGTAATACGTAGCTGGCTGAGTCATTCCCCCGCTCTCCAGTATTCTGGTTCTGGGGCGTAACACATAAGCTCATCCGTACTGAACCGTATAAGCCTATTTCGAGCCGAACCACGTAAGCTTATTCGAACTGGACCGTATGAGCTCATTTCAACCGAACCGCATACGCTCATTTGAACAGAACCGCATAAGCTTATTCGAACTGAACCGCATGAGCTCTTTCAAACTGAGCCGCATAAGGCTATGCTGAACTAAGCCGCATAAGCATCAAGTAGTTGTGTTTCGGCTATCTTTTGACCTTGTTTCTTTTGTCTTTCTTCAGTGAATCTGCCAGTAAATCCTGCGGGCTAACTTCTAGTGGGCTCAAATCAGTTCGCCTTGGGCGTGCGTCTTGATGACCTAGTTAAGCATGTGCTGAATCAATTTCCTGCTAATGAGCCTTCGGAGAGGTTGAACGCCATCGAGAATCAGACCCTCCATTATCTCCGTGCCATGATGAATACTGGAAAGTTGGATGGATTATACCTGAAGCCTTCATTCCTCTTTGGAGACGCTTTAATCATAAAGAAACCCCGAGTATTAGAGATTTCTGAGAACTGGGATTTTTCTTTGGATGGGATGGTAATCCATATTCCTCTCATGGAACGTCATTGTCCTCTGTCGTGGTTCAATATGGTGTTGTTGGACAGAAAGATGGTGTGTAACTTAACTCCTACCCAATCAGGGATGTTGATGGACAACATCCATTATAACCCGAACATGCGGTCAGCGTACGCGGGTAAGGATTTCGTCCTCCGGTACATGATGGGTCTGGCCCCAGGCTCTTTCATGAATGTATACGGTCCCAACTTCACATTCACTCAAGCTGATACATTCCTGAATCGGCTCGCTCGCAAAAAATCTTATCCCGTTGGCAGACTGGCATTGCTGAACTGGATAAACCCCACTTCTACGTGGGCCCAGTTGACCATTTGGGTTCTGCAGACCTACGGAATATTCCTGCAGGAGGTGGGACTTTATCATGCCATTCGGGGTACTTGTCACGGGCTTCCTATCAATAAACCATTGTTCGTGGCATCTTGGAGATGTATAACCGGCGAACGGGGACGTTCTTTGCACCCGGAGGGGAGTTGGGGCTTTCTCTCCATGAGATGTATACTGTCTCCAAACTTCCGTGGGGGAACAAGCCTTTCGAGGTGTACACCCCGTCGAATGAGGAGTTCGAGGACTTGAACCGACGACTCCCAGGTTTTGTTGTGGTGTATCAGGAGTTGCTGTGCCATCATAGTGCTTGTCACCAGATGGCTATAAAAAAGGTGGATAGCTCAGAAGGGACCGCTCCCCACACCACATCCTGGGTCAATTATCTTTTTAAAGTTGACCCTTCTGGCAAAGTTACTCCTCGAACCCATCGAACCTAGGGAGAGATAAAGGACCTGATGTTGAGCGTCAAGAAGTCGCGGTCCAAGAGTGACATATTCGGGAGTCAAACTGACTCTCTTAGCTATTTTTACTATGGCACCACGCAGATGTCAGAGAAGGCGCTCCTGGCTGGATTCTTAATGATATGGCTACGGAACTGCGTAGTCTCGGGAGGGGCAGGTTCTATTGAGAGGATCTGTTACCACTTCATTCTCCCTGCCGTTAAGCTGGTATTTGGAGTTAGACTGGCTCTTCTTTCGGCTATGGTGTGTAGCATACACCATGGTCTCCGAACATTCTCGTCCAAGGTCATTGCCCGCAAGAAGACGCTGGATTTTAAGTGCATAGAGCTACCGTTCCACTATTTGATGGGGTAGTTGTTGATGCACTACAAATCTTTGATGGGACCTGGAATAGCGGAAGATGCTACAGATGAAGACGCTTTCCTTTTCAAATTCCATTGCCAGTCTTGGGAATACAATACTATGCCAGCTTGTCGGAGGGCGCTGGCGAGGGTGGATGGGTATGACTTTTTCGTGTCTGTTCCTCATTTTTTCGATGAGGAAGTGAGGAATGTATACCTTGATGGTACCGGACCTTCTCACTTTCTGTCTCCGAATATGCTCACCTGGTTGCGCAACATCCGCCCCGTGCATCTGGTTTATCGTAACCGCGATAATGTGTACTTGGAGCCCTACCTGCCTAGTAGGTTTTTCCGTCAATTTGGCTACAACCAGTTATTCCTTGACTGTCCCAACCCTTGTTTGGGCTTTGAAGGTAGCGTTCTTGATGGTGTCAGGGCGTGGAATTATTATGACGCTTATCATACTCGGGCCAGCTTCTCGGTCCCCGATGCTAAGGCACCGAGGGAAATTTTGTACGTGGGCTTTGTATCATGTTATGGCGAACAAGCCTCCTGTTAATTTCGATCCGAGTACCAGTTTTATCGTGGGTACCGGTTTAGAGGAGAAGCCCAAGGGGGCTAAGGCTAGAAAGCAACTAGTGCTCCAGACTCCCCCTCCTGAATCAGAATCTTTCGAGTCGGCTGAGGAGGATGATGATCATGATAGCGAAGTCTCCCTTTCTGGTGGGGGTGAAGAAATAGCGGATCAACTGCTTCCTACACCCGATGAACTGGCGGAGGATTCGTTACTTGCTACACAAGAGGAAGTAGTGAGGGAAGGACAGCCTCCCGCTGTGCCTGGTCCCTCACGCAAACGAGTCAGACGTGAGTCTTCTGACAGCCGAGTGACCTTTTTCGTGAAAAGAGCTGCCGTTAGGTCTCGTGGATTACTTATTACCGAGGGGGGTGAGGATGATGACGCTGCTCCGAAGGTACGACTATGTCGGAGCTATCTCCTTGTTGTGGCTTTCTTTTCTCTTGGAGATATGACCTGACCATTTTTTCTTTGTAGGCGTCTGACGAACCAGGCTCTCCTGAACCGTCTGCTGCCCCTAGAGTTGATCCGGTCCTTGCTGTTTTGATTAGCGACATGTGTGCCGCGGTCCTTTCTGCGGGGGCTCTCTCAGCGGCGGCTGGAAGCTCCCAGGTTGCTGAAGCCTCGGCCCGGGGTGACAGAGGTTCCCTCGGACTTGCCTCCGAGGTTGCTGAATTTCTGCAAGGCGACACCGATCTCGTCGCATCCCCTCCCAAGGGTGCTGGGGCGGAGGAGCCTATCATATTTAACTCGGAGGCTGCTGGTGAAGAGGCTGCGGGGGCTGTAGGCGAACCTCAGCCTCCATACTCTTTCGCTGGTAAGATAAGCCAAATATTGACTAGCGAGGGGGCTTATTTGCTCTATCAACATATCCTCCGGGTCAAATCGATTCATGGTTGTCTTGGCCCTACAGGTCCTGACCCTTTACTTTCTACCACGGATGTTCTTGGGGAAGGCTCGGCCCGCCGCGATCTAGGGGGAAGGAGCGTTTTCTTTCCTTCGCCGTCTCATGTCGAGGGGTCTTCCGCCAGCTCCGGGCAGATGGGAATGGAGCTGGCGACGGTCTTCGCCTCACCCTCTGCTGCTTTTACGGCTTCGGAGACTGACTTCTCGACCCTGCCGAGCATCCAAGTTTTGTGGGCTGCTGAGGAGGAGTTGGTTGCTGTTCTGGCATCCTTCCGTACGGAGTTTGCTTCCTTCGTGGCAGGGGCGGCCGATTCTGTTGCGTCCTCTTCAGTGTTGCCAGCTACACTCCCGTTGACGCCGGCTTCTTCGGAGGCTCTGGACGAGGTATTGCAGGATGTGGTTGATAGCTTCTATCGCCACTTAAAGAGGGGCATAGATGCTGCCATAGAACGGGGGATCCCTTTTACTCTGTCCCTGCGGTGCGCCCGGGGTCAGATTGAAACTTTGAAGGCTCTTCCTGGCGGGGCGGGGTTGGCTGCGCTCCTTAAGTTGGCAGAGGCTGATCAGCTCGTGACCCAATTGCTGATGGTATGGCAGGCTGACTTGCCTACTACGATTGAACGGGAGCGGGGCTTCCTTATTGCTGCTCGGGACAGGATAAAGCTCGCTCGAG
Organism: Iris pallida; assembly: GCA_029216955.1. Taxonomy (NCBI): domain Eukaryota; kingdom Viridiplantae; phylum Streptophyta; class Magnoliopsida; order Asparagales; family Iridaceae; genus Iris; species Iris pallida. The sequence goes on from JANAVB010005600.1 coordinate 9,207,822, forward strand.
ATACTGCTTGGCTAGTTGTGAAGGGGACCTTGACAAGCTTTGCTTCGTATGACAGGCTGGGTCGTCGAAGTCAAGCTTGTAGGACTCGGGGAGAGGCTGCTTCTCGTGGAATAGCTGACATGAAGGAGCGGATTCTCGCACTTCAGCAGGAGCTGGCCTTCCTAGAATCAGAGCTGAAGGCTGCTGATGCGGAACAGGAGTCGATTGTTCGGGAGGCCAAGAAGGTTTCCCGATCTTCTGTTAACCTGGAGCGGGCCTTTAAGAAATTCAAGGATAACTTGCAAGCCCATGCTCAACTGGAGGACGAGGCGGTGCTGACCCAAGAGGCGGAGCGTCGAGCTACACAGAGGTTTGAGCGGTCGGTTGCCTTGCTGACGGACCGTCTCAGGGCGTTATGTGCCCCGGAGCAGTGATTAGCTTTCTATTTTTCTTTTGCTGTTTTTTCGTCTTTTTGTTTTGATTTTGTAAAGGATGTGATCCTAAATGATGTAGCACTTTGAATTTTGAATGAATGAGCATGTTTCAACTCATCTTCTCTTTCTTGTACTTGCGGTGTTTGTGGAATTGGACCTGGGGGGATTATTTATGGACCCGTCACCCTGGGCGTACCTTGGTTTTAGATACGAGTAACAAGTTTTGGAGAGGAATACTTAGAACAACTTCGTGATAAGACAGCTATAGAAGTTTTTGGTATTCAGGAGAATGCCAAGGAGCAGCTGGGCTCTCAGGCATGATAGGGAAGGGATGGACGCATACTGGAGATCTAGTACAGCATTTGTGGTCGACTGAGGACATTTGTGGTCAACAGAGGACGTTTGTGGTCACTAGAGGACGTTTGTGGTCAACAGAGGACATTTGTGGTCAACAGAGGACATTTGTGGTCAACAGAGGACATTTGTGGTCAACAGAGGACATTTATGGTCAACAGAGGACATTTGTGGTCAACAGAGGACATTTGTGGTCAACAGAGGACATTTTTGGACCTATTATCCTTGTCGTACTCCGATTATGGGTACAGATAATAGGTTGAAAGGGAACCGACATACTTACTCAGAGGTAATAGGGACATGGCAAGCATGAAGGTTTCTTCGACGGAGCCTTCCCACTCAGAGGTAATGAGGACATAGGAGGAGTGGGCTCAATGAAGAGGGGGTACATAGAACGACTCAGAGGTAGGAGAACGTGGAAGTTCTATGCGTGGGGGCGGTTTGTTTTTGGTGGAAGTGAAAACGACTTAGAGGTAATGAGGACATGGCCGTTTCGAAAATTTGTGGATCGATTACCTTTTTTGTGCACTGGGAGTGCGGGTAGTGGATCATGAGGGAGGATCTCTTCCAGGAAGAAAGTTCAGAGGTATAATCATACGTGACTTACTATCTGAAAGAGTGACCGGAATGTGAGTTCAGAGGCACCAGCGGGTACATAACTCGGTAATTTAGAATATTGAGAAAGTATGAGTTCAGCGGCACCAGCGGGTACATGACTCGATAATCTGAAGGGAATATGGAGGTGAGTTCAGCGGCACCAGCAGGTACATGACTCGATAATCTGAAATATTGTGGATGTGAGTTCAGCGGTACCAGCGGGTACATGACTCGATGATCTGGAGAAGATGTTGTTTAGACATAATATTCTTCAGGAACTTGTCGTTGACGGGCAACATGAGCAAGTCTCCGTTTTGTTTTGCGAGGCGGTAAGCACCGTTGGAGAATACTGCCTCAATGATAAATAGGCCTTCCCACTTTGGCTGGAATTTGCCGGCGGTCTTGTGAGTCATGACCATCGACCTCCGGACTGCCAGAACGAGATCGCCCACCTGGAATGTTCTGATTTTGATTGTTGAAGGCTCCAGAGATGCGTGCTTGGTATAGCTCAATTCGTTGCTAAGCCAAGAGGCGCTCCTCATCTAGTGCCTCCAATTCCTGTAGCCGGCGATGGTGGTTTTCGTCTGTCGTCAATTGATGTGTGAGGGCGACGCGTAGTGAGGGGATCTGAGTCTCCAATGGGAGGACTGCCTCACTCCCGTACACCAGGAAGAATGGTGTATTCCCGGTGGCTGTTCGAACTGTGGTGCGATAAGCCCATAAGCATTCGCCGAGCTTCTCGTTCCAGTCGCGTTTGTTGGAGGAGACAAATTTCTTGAGGAGTTTGATGATTATTTTGTTGAATGCCTCTGCCAACCCGTTCGCTGTCGGGTTGTATGGTGTCGAAGCGACATTCTGAATACGGTGCTTATCGCAAAACCGATAGAATATGTGGCTTGTAAACTGCGGACCATTATCATGGATGATCCTTCGGGGCAGTCCAAAGCGGTAGATGACGTGATGCTTAAGAAAGCTGATCACGTTTAAAGTCTTAACTTCTGCGAGTGGGACAACTTTCGCCCATTTGGAGAAGTAATCAGTGATCACAAGTATGAAGCGATGTCCTCGGAAGGAAGGTGGGGTGATTGGACCAATGATATCCATTTCCCATGCTTCGAATGGCCAGGACGCCACTGTCGAATGTAGAAACTCGGATGGTTGGTGAATGAAGTCCGCGTAGACTTGGCAGGCTTTGTATTTTCTAGCATAATCTATCGCATCTGCCACCATCGTGGGCCAATAGTAGCCCATTCGTCGAAGACGGTCTTGCAATTTAGGACCGGGCTGGTGGGCCCCGCAGACACCGTCATGAGCTTCTCGTACGGCTTCTTTGGCTTCTGCGTTTGACAGACACCGAAGCAGTAATCCATCGTAGGAGCGGCGATACAGCATTTTCGTCTCTGCATCGTAGAAGAATTTGAGAGAACGCCGTCTGATGGAAGTGGCTTCCTTTGGGTTCTCAGGCAAGATGTCGTAGACGACGAAGTCGATGAATGGTTGTCTCCAGTCTGGGGCATCATTGATCGTCTGGGCGGAATAACTCGCCACGAATTGTACATTATTCTTGGGACAGACCAGTTCATGGCCTATCACATCCACTGATTGGCGATCATAGTTCGGAACTGCTAGGGAAGCGGCAAGACCAGCTAGGGCATCAGCTTCGATATTTCGGAGTCTGGGGACATGTTCGATGAAGAATCCCTCGAGTGACGAGATGATGTCAATCGTTATTTGGTGATAAGGAATCATGTCTTCGTGGCGGACCTCATATGAGCCCCGGATCTGATTGACGATTAGTTGGGAATTACCGTTTGCTTCAAGGTATTCTACCCCCAGCTCTCTTGCAAGTTGGAGTCCGATGACTAAAGCGTTGTACTCGGCCATATTGTTAGAGCAGGGCTCTATGAGGGAATAAGTGCGGTTAATCACCAATCCGGAAGGGGAGACCAGCACTATCCCGACCCCGACGACTATATTGCCTTTAGGTCCGGTCCTCGAAGCACCGTCGAAGAACATTCGCCATATATCATCGTGAGAGGTTGCATTCGAGTCAGCGACCTCGTCTGGGATCTCTTCACATATCCTGGATGACTCCGATCCTGGGTGGGCTGCCAAGAAGTCTGCCAGGGCTTGACCTTTGACAGCCTTCTGCGGGATGAAGACCATATGATAGAGGGACAGCAATATTGCCCATGTAGCGAGGCAAGAGCTGAGCGCCCTGGCTTAGTCATGAGGACTCTGAGGGGTTGACTCGTGAGATCACATGTATCGTTTGTCCGGTGACATAGTATCGCATTTTCTGAATGGCAAACACCAGGGCAAGGCATTCCTTCTCCACAGCGGTGTATCGGTGCTCTGGCCTGTTCTTCATTCGGCTGAGGTAATATATGGCTTGCTCATGGCCTGCGTCGTTGTTTGTGCCAGCAGAGCCCCGAGGGAGTGTTCCATTGCTCGTACATAGAGCAGGAATAGTTTTCCAGGAATAGAGGCCACCAAGACTGGAGGATTTGACAAATATTCTTTGATGCTGTCGAAGGCACGCTGACATTCCTTGTCCCATACGAATGAGACTCCTTTCTTCATGAGGTGCGTGAATGGTCGACATCGCCCGGAGAGGTTAGAAATGAACCTCCTGATGTAAGCTAGCCTCCCTTGGAGGCCTCTGAGTTCGCAGAGATTTCTCGGAAGACCCATCTCCATGATTGCTTTCGTCTTCTCAGGGTCTACATGGATACCTTGTGCAGTGATGATGAAGCCCAAGAACTTCCCGCTGGATACGCCCAGAAAGGACTTCGTAGGGTTCATTTTCAAATTGTGCGCTCGCATTAGGTCGAATACCGTCCTTAGATCCTGCAGATGGTCTCCCTTGCAGCGACTCTTAACGGCTATATCGTCAACATAGCACTCCAATGTCTTGCGTAAGTGGTCTCTGAAGATGATGCTCATGGCTCTTTGATATGTGGCACCGGCATTCTTCAAACCGAAAGGCATGACTATGTAGCAGTACGTGCCAATTGGTGTTCGGAATGATGTATGCTTTTCGACGTCAGGAGACATTTTGATTTGGTTGTACCCCGAGAAGCCATCCATGAATGACATATGTTCAAAGCCGCAGGTATTGTCGATCATGATGTCTGTGATAGGAAGGGGGAATTCATCTTTGGGGCACGCCTCGTTCAGATTGCAGAAGTCGATGCAGATTCGAATCTTCCTATTCTTCTTGAGGACGGGCACTATATTGGTGACCCAATCGGGATGTTGCTCCTCACGAATGAAGCCGCTGGCTATCAGTTTGTTGACTTCGGCTTCGATCGCATCCATGATGCCTGGGCGGAAGCGTCGCTGCTGTTGCTTGACTGGCTTCGCATCTGGCCGAATGTTAAGTTTGTGAAGAGCAATGTCGGGATTTAACCCTGGCATGTCTTCATAGCTCCAGGCGAACACATCAATGTATTCTCTGACAAGTTCTAGCAGCGACTCCCACTCTTCGTCTGCTAGGCTTTTACTGACGAAAATTTGTTTTGGAGACGATTCGCTGCCGAGGTCAACCTGTGTGACTTCATCTTCAGTAGGAGGTTCTCTCAGTTCGAACCGTTTTTCCCATTGTGCATCCAATTGCTGGGCCCACGGCTCTAGCTCGAGGATTTTGGGGATGTCTTCGTCTTCTTCGTAAGCGTCGACGAATGCCATGTTGACTGTCATGACTTGTCTGAACACATCTCCGATGCTGGTATCCGAGTCCGAAGTTGGTGACCGGGTTGAATGTGACTGCCAGTCGCATTCTTCATCTGAACTCTCAGGGGTCATAGTAGGCGTTACATACCCCAACCCGTATCGAGTTTTGCTATAGTAGTCTCGTGGTTTGCCCGCCGGGACTGGCGGCTTCAAAGGTAATCGTCGCCCAGTGCCGTAGTTCAAACCTGGCGTCGTCTCCAGATCATACCCCTGTTTCTGAGATATTTGGATTGAGGGCTATAGAGATACAGAGGCAGTCTTCCGACATCTGACCCGAGGTCGGCTTCCTCTATGGTGAAGGGATACGGGTCGTCCTTCCGGCCGAAGATGATTGGATGGTCCCTCCTTCAATTATTCGGTAAGTGTCTTCTACTGGAGTAAGTTGGATTGCGGTGTACACCTTTGTCACTTGTGTGTGTAGGTGAGTGCCTATACCGTGTTCCATAGCATACATTGTACATAGCTTATTGAGCTCGGTGTAGTTCAAAGATAGCCCTTATTGATGAAGTAAGGTATCTTTTCTAGGGGGATTACATCATCAGCGAAGGGAACATCAGTGTGGGCAGCCACATACTTGACTAGCTCCGGTTCCTCTTCGGCTATCCCCTGTATAAATGAAGACTGAGAGGACGCCCTAGGCAGCTTGATTGTCAGAGGTTCAGCTGATGGAGCAGAGCGTGGAGTTGTTGGCAGACTAGCGACCCCCAATTTGGCACTTGATGTGGAGCGAGAAGTGGCTAGCTCGCTAGAGATGTTAGACCTTGCATCGAGGTGACGACCCTTCTTGGGAAGGCGTATCGTCAGTGGCCTATCGGAGGGATTGAGCTTCTCCGTTTGGGATTGACCGACTCTCGACAGTCTGATTGTCAGTGGCCTCGTTGTGGGTCTCGACACTTGGCCGGACCTTGGCAGCCAGATTATCATCTACTCCTGCGCCGAGAGGCTGATCGCATCCCTCCGTAGAGTGGCAGTAAGGGGTGCGAACATGCCCGGTTTGCGAGCTTGGAGGTGGATCGTCCGAGGCTCTTCTGATCCTGTGGCTGCCTCGGTACTAGCTTGTATACTTCATCAAGGTGCCTCTTCGACTTTTCGTATAGGCAGGAGTCCGAGTAGTAAGATTCGACCCCTTTGAAGGGATCGATGTCAGCAAATTCCGTCTTCACGAAGCCGTGTTTGTTGACATATTTGAAGCACTGGTGCAGCGTGAAAGGCACGATCATATAATCGTGTATCCATGGGCGCCAAGAGGATGTTGTAAGAAGTGTCTGCATCTATGACGTGACAAAGCAGGTGACTTCGGATTGGAGGTCGCCAATTTGACACTTCAGACGAATCTTCCAATAGGGTAGCTCCTGCCCGAATTAAAACTGCTGATGGCGGTGCTTGTAGGGTCAGGCGATGCATTGGGATACGGAGATGATGTAGCAGACCCTTCGGGATGATGCTTATGGAAGAGCCAGGATCTATG